>CM067224.1:1276032-1435071 GCA_034190945.1 Octodonta nipae | reverse complement strand
GGTGCGCTCCAAACAAATAGACAACGATCGATGAGCTCTTGAAGTTCATTGGGCTAGGCACAATGTACATCATGAGATCAAGAAACTGGCACACGCCATAAGTCAGAATATGACAAATATCAGGACGTCAACGACGCGGCCACCTCCGTAGCGAAACCTGCTACAACACAGACATCGCCAGTAAAGGTGTCAAACACTCAGACACAAGGTGGACAGCAAAGGAGGAGGTCCCAAAAACGGCTGCCTCAAAAAGCAGCTAACTCAAAACCGGCTGCATCAACACCGGCGGCCCCAAAGCAGGCGGCTTCAATAAAAGTAGCCTCTGTAGCAAGGACCTCGCCACCGAAGGTCTCGCCTTCAGTAGCCTCATCAAGTAAGGCACCACCACTTAAAAGCTTAAACCGGTGCTAGCTACCAAGCTAAAGCCCGGTAAGAAGGTCGCCAGAACATCGGGCAAACTACTCAGGGAACAACAAGTAGGGTGGTCAGTTCAGAAGCGGAGAGAAACAATGGATTAAAATCCAAGTTAAACCGCAGACCAAAAAACCAACCTGCAAACCAGTCGATGACTGGCAAGTGGTAAAGAGGAAAAAGGCCCCGAGGACCAGTAAGCAAAAACCAGCGCCACATTGTACGCTGCATAAAGAAAGGCGAGAAGAGCTCCCATGCAGATATCTTGCGAGGTATCAAGAATGATCCCACCTTGCAGGATATAGGCAAAAAAGTCAATAAGATCCGACGAACAGCTAAGGGAGATCTACTTGTTATTCGCCAGGCAGACGCTCAGGAGATGGAGCACTATTGTAACGCCATCAAAATAAGCTCCCAAGCGGGGCCACTGTACAATCTCGAATACCGCAAATCGAGATTGAAATTAAAGACTTGGACGAGATCAGTACCAAGGAAGACGTAGTGAACCTGCTCAAAGATAATATCGACGGCCTGGCAGAGATCACTGAGGAGGCAGTGAAATCACTTCGACGGGCATATAGATCAACACAAACGGCAGTTGTTTGTCTCCCAGAGGTCCAGGCCAAGAAAGCCATCGCACTTGGAAAGCTGAAACTTGCGTGGGGCACAGTACGTGTTCGCGAGAGGATCAGCCTTCGACGGTGCTTCAAATGCTGGCACTTTGGGCACAACGCCCAGGCGTGCAGAGGCAAGACTGACCGAAGCAGTTGTTGTCACAGATGCGGAGGCGCTGGTCACAATGCCTCGGCTTGTCAACAACCTGCCAAGTGTTTACTCTGCAAAGAGAAAGATAGTAGGTCAGACTGCCGGCACGTTGCGGGTAGTTGGAAATGTCCGATCTACCAACAGGCGATGAGAGCAGCACAAGCCCGTAAATGAAAGTACTGCAACTCAACCTCAACCATTGCGAAGCAGCCCAAGACCTACTGGTACAGCGGGTGCGGGAATTGGATTGCGACGTAGCCATAATCTGCGAGCAGTACAAAAACTTCGACACCTGTCCTGGGTAAATGACACAACGGACAGAGCAGCGATATGGGCTTGCGGTAAACTTCCGTTCCAACAACTCACAAATACCCCCGAACCATGGTTCGTGAGAGCCAAAGTGGGAGGGGTTCACTTCTATAGCTGCTATGCACCTCCTAGTGCACAGCTCGAGGAGTTCGAGTTATTCTTGGACACCTTGGCGGAGGATGTACGGAAGCGTGAATCGGTCGCCATCGCAGGAGATTACAACGCCTGGGCAATTGACTGGGGATGCCGGGAAACGAGCGTGAGAGGACGAGCTCTCCTTGAGACCATGTCTTCGCTCAACCTGGTACTCCTCAACACAGGAGACGTAAGCACATATCGCAAAGGCACAGCCAGCTCCATTATCGATGTGACATTCGTTAGCAGCAACCTAATTAAAGGGGGCTGTGAGTGGCGGGTCGATGAGGAGTTTACTAATAGCGACCACCAAGCTATTATATGGGAAATCAACACCACTCCCAAACGAAGAAGATTGTGTGTCAGTCGTGCGAGGTCACAGCCAGTCGGTTGGAACAAAAATGCTTTCGATGCTGATTCATTCGCCTTGGTTATGGAGCAGGAACCATTGTCAATAGCAACAAGCGCAGAAGCCACTGCCAAAGAGGTAATGACAAGCGTTGTCAAGTCCTGCGATGCTTCCATGCCAAGGAGACGGCAGAACAACAGCCGCCCCACCAGTTTACTGGTGGAACGACACGATCTCACAACACCGACGAGAGTGTCTCAAAGCACGAAGGCTGCATCAACGAGCACGGAGACGCGACAGGGTCACAACAGAAGAACTAAGGCTCGACTATGAGATCAAAAGACAACAACTACGAAGAGCCATTCTCTCAAGCAAGAGATCCTACTGGAAGGAGTTGTGTGACGAAGTTAATCAAGATCCATGGGGAAAACCGTATAAAATCGTCATGCATAAAATTAAGGCCCCTCCCATGACATCAACGAACTGCCCCGAATCATTGCACCGCATTGTCACTCACCTGTTTCCTGCGAAGCCTGAGCTACCCGCTTATCCTTCGTGGCAGGTGAGGGACGAAGATATACCATCAGTGACTATGAATGAGCTGATGGGCGCGTGCAACCGGCTCCAAAACGGTAAGGCTCCCGGTCCAGATGGCATACCTAACATCGCGCTAAAATGCGCCATAGCCAATAGGCCTGACATGTTTCTACACATGTATGAGACCTGCCTAAAGCAGGGGGTTTTCCCGACTAAGTGGAAAAAGCAGAGGCTTGTGCTCCTCCCTAAAGGGGGAAAGAAACCTCCCGACGAACCGTCATCATATCGTCCCCTCTGTATGTTGGACTCTGCGGGAAAACTCCTTGAAAGGATAATAGCAGATAGGCTGGAGCCCTACGTTGAGCCGAAACTTTCCACCAACCAATTCGGGTTCAGAAAGGGGAGATCAACCATCGATGCCGTGACACTCGTTACCAACATCGCCAGAGAGGCTATCTCGGGAAAGAGATGGAGAAGAGGTGGAAAAAAGTATTGTCTAATAGCCACCCTGGATATCAAGAACGCCTTTAACTCGGCCCGCTGGGACCGCATTTTGGAGGCTCTTGCCAGGATGGAAGTTCCGCAGTACTTGCGCAGAATGGTTTCAGCGTATTTCAAGGACCGCATCTTGTTGTACCAAACTGAAAATGGGCAAGTAGACTATAAGATCACAGGAGGTGTACCTCAGGGCTCTGTTCTTGGCCCCCTCTTATGGAACGTAATGTACAACGACCTGCTCCTGCTCGGTCTGCCTGAGGGCGTCAGGCTAGTGGCATTCGCCGATGATGTGGCATTGATCATAGTGCGCAAGCATATAGAGGAGATACAAACAACCTTCTCATTCGCTATAGCCACAATTCAGCATTGGATGCTCGCAGCGGACTTGAGTTTAGCAGAACAAAAGACCGAAACACTTCTTGTTAGCAGTCGAAAGGCAAGGGAAACCATCACCCTCAAAATAGGCGACACCTACATACAGTCGCAGCCCTTCATCAGCTATTTGGGGGTGCTCCTGGACACACGGCTCAACTTCAAAGAGCACATAATCGCGGCCAGCAAGAAAGCAGCTGGGGTACAGGGGGCATTATCTAGAATAATGCCGAATGTCGGAGGCCCTAGACAGATAAGAAGACAGCTACTGGCAACAGTAACTACTTCTGTTTTGTTGTACGGGGCACCGGTATGGGAGAAATCGCTCGAGCTACCATCGTACCGCCGGAAAATGAAATCAGTCCAGCGGCTCTCAGCGATTCGAGTGGCATCATCCTACCGCACTGTGTCTTACGAGGCGGTGAGTGTGATTGCCTCTACCCTACCAATCGACATCCTGGCTGCAGAAAGAGGACGGCTTTATCGCAGAAAGTTAGAGAAAGACCAACCGACAGGAAACAGCGATGAAAGAGCCATGAGTCTAGGGCAATGGCAGGAGAGGTGGGACAGCTCTACTAAAGGCCGGTGGACATATCGATTGATACCTAACATCAGTCGTTGGGTCAACCGCCAGCATGGGGAGGTTGGGTTCTACATCACTCAACTCCTGACTGGACATGGATGCTTTCGAGCATACCTGCACAGGTTCAGGAGGGCAAACTCCCCAAACTGCCCACACTGTACGGACGTTATAGAGGACGCAGAACACGTGTTCTTCTCCTGCCCCGGTTTCAGGATCAACGTGCTGAAGTGGAGAGGATTCTGGAGACTAATATCGTTCCAGAATAAATAGTAGAAGCCATGCTGAAGGGCCCCCAAGCCTGGAACTTGGTATCAGATTACGCGGAGACTATCCTTAAAGAGCTCCGCAATACTTCGAGGAGTAGGCTTTAGAGGCTTTCAATGTAAGAGCAGTTAACATCTGCAATGAACCACCCTTGCGAAGTAGTATTGACAAAGAGTGCCGCAGGGGGACCATGGTTTTAGGAGAAAGAGGTTAGGGTTTTAGCGGGTATACGGTATACTGGTTTCAATGCAACGATTTACTCTTGCTTTGAAGTCATTGCATCGGGAGTCCCGCACGACGGCTAGCACGTGCTAGTTAAGTACGCAATGTATTTCCCCCCTCTTCGGATAAAAAAAAAAAAAAAAAAAAAAAAAAAAAAACACACACACATATATATATATATATATATATATATATATATATATAAACAAACCTGGTTCGTATTATAGTATTAGATTAATTCTATTTGATAACAATTTTCTATCTTAACAGAAATGAAGATACTTTAATATGTAATCAAAAGTCCTGTTTGAAGACAAATCTTGGAATGATTACTGTTTATGTTTTAGACCATATAAAAAATCTGTTTGTGAAGAATAACTTAAAATTATGAATAAAAAGAAATCGTTTGATTTATGAACACACACTGTATATTCATATTAACTGACAGTTATGATTAATTCATCTTATTTATAATTTATCCCAAATTCCGAATAGTTAATAATACCACAACTCCATCAAATCTTATAATACCGGCGATTCCACCAAGACATAGAATATAAGAAAATAGGTAAAAAGTTAAGAAACGATAAAAGCTATGTTATTTGAAAAAAAATTCTGACTACTTTTAGTAATAACGGAACTAATCCAATATCCTTTTTTCAATTTGTCCCACGTTCCGAATAATTTTTTTCAAATTTTATAATAACACCGGCTCCTTCACCAACGCATAGAGTACATGAGAATAGGTAAAATTAGTTTTTCCCCATTTTTTTAAGAAACGGTAAACGCTATTTTAATCAAAAAAATATGGGACCACTTCGCTATCCACTCAAACAGGATCCACTAGAATGTTTAAAATTCCTCGAGCCGTTTCCGAGTAATCGGTGAACAAACATAAAAAAAGCAACAAAAAAAAACAGATAGGTACAGACGAATTGAGAACCTCCTTCTTTTTGAAGTCGGTTAAAAACAAAAACAAATTGCCTTCTATCAGCAATTATTTGTGAACAAACTCAAAAGACAAACAACGACACCATTCCATGCAAACATCTTACATCAACGTAATCATTAACGAATAAAAAAAATCCGTGTCATCCCGTAAATGATATGCGTACTACTTTTCTGGCGCCCAACGTGGGCCACGACGATCATTTGTTCGAGACCATATAAGCCTCGTGGCGTTTTCATAATAAATTATTATGCATCCGTTAATCAACGGTCAACCCAAATGAATCATTTGCTGCTGTTTCACCTCTTTCTCCTTCTTCGAGTGCGTGTGCTTTCCCGAATTCACCGTACCACGCTGGGACGTTCTGTAACCGAACGCGACGTGAAAAGAGAAATCCTCACCGAATCGGCGCCACCATTAAAGAACTTGACAACAAAATCCGTCTGAAAGCACAGAAGTACTCTCGCGTGCAAGATATCGAAGAGTAGGCCTGGGCCGTTCAAGGACATCGGGTCCCGGAACCAACTTTACCGTGTGTATGTATGTCTCTTTATCTGTCTTTCTTTCGCTCTCTTCGTCTTCGTACTTCCCTTCTCGGCCCCCCTACTGCGTTACGAGTGAGTAGTACTACGAGATTGTACGGGTTCGGGTACATTCCACTACGACCAGATTTATAATGCAACGTACCTGATCAAAGAACTTGTCTGATAGCTCGCTGTCAAGGCAGCGTTGCCAAGTCAACCAGAATGACTTTTCGATGGTGATTATCGCAAAAAGTTACGTCTTTTGGGGTTGAAGATCATTACAAATTTTACAGATATTAGTACTGAAATGTCCAGTGCTATATTTATTTATTTATTAAGGGGTTAAAAACCCTTTTACAAGAAATGAAAACCATTATAATATTGAGAACAGATGATGAAATAGTCAAAGTACAAAATATTACTTAAAAGCTATTATTAAAATAAAACTATTATTGTAATCTTCTAACCATACTTTTAAAAGAAGAACATGAAGAATCAAAAAATTCTAAATTCACATGATAGTTATTTGCAGTACGAAGAAGTCTAGTTATAACTTCGTTTTTACCGTAATTGGTATGATGAAAATCGGTAAGGAACAAATCAGGACAACGTGTTCTAGCAACGCTTGTATTGAATTAAATTAACTCCAATTCAGGACACAGTATATAACCATTTAACAATTTGTGTAAAAAACGCAATTCATATTGTGACCTACGATTTTGTAGCGAATTCATATTCAATTGTGCACGAATATCAACACTATTATAATTATCCCCTACTAAGCCCATTTTAAAACCACAGAACCTCAAAAATTTATTCTGAACTCTTTCTAACTGACTATTGTAGGTCAAGTAAAAAGGAGACCAAATCATGCTGCAATACTCAAGACCAGAACGTACCAATGAACAGTACAATAATTTAAAAGTAGCAATAGAAAACTCCTGAGAATTTCTATAAATGAATCCCAACATTTTATAAGCTTGAGAGGTAATTTCGTTTATGTGTAGATTAAATGTAAGCTTTTTATCCATCAATACACCCAAATCCTTCAACTGATTAACTTCAACAAGACTAGCATTTTTCAGTTTGTATGTGTAATAAAACTGAGAATTGGCTTTAGTAAAAGTTATTTTAAAACATTTCTTCAAATTTAAAATTAAGACATTTATATCACACCAACGAGACAAATTATCTAGATCAGATTGTAAAGATTCACAATCGGAGACACATTTAATTGCCTTAAAAATTTTTATGTCATCAGCAAACATAAGAAATTTACTCGACCTAAACGCTGTTGACAGATCATTCACAAACAAATTAAACACTAACGGCCCAAGATGTGAACCCTGGGGGACACCTGAAGTAACCATAATTGATTTCGATACCCTGCCACCATTTGTGTCCGATTCGACAAGTAACTTCCAATCCAGTCAAGTAAAGTGTTACTGATTCCGTAACCCCTGAGCTTTGCAATTAGAATCTCATGGTTGACCCTATCAAATGCCTTCGTAAAATCAGCACCGAGTCTACTTGCAATCCCTTGACTAAATCCATGTTGCTGACCAACCATTAAATTCTTACAATTATAACACAACATTTTATTTACCAAAAAATCCAATAGCTTCGATAGTGCTGACTGAATACACACCGCCTTATAATACAACTTTATCTTTTGGACCTGACTTATGTATAGGTTTTTGATAACTTGTTTTCCAGTAATCAGGAAAAATACCAGAGGATAGAGATACATTAAACAACAATTGAATGGGTTTTGCTAATGGAATAGACATTTTTTAACAAAATAAATCGGATATTACTTACAGTTCTCTTACAAAAAAAGTTTTTGATTATAATGGTTCACCAATAGCTTTATAAGTGATGATAACATTGAATGTGCACTCAAAACTTTGCATCTCAATAAAATATAGCAATATTAAATATGAAAATCCGAAAGAATTTTGAAAAGTATAGACAGATAAGCTTTCTTGATTAACTGTATAAAATATTTACTAAATGTATTACAAATCACATAATTAAAAAAAAATGGAACAATTCAGATCAATTGCACAAGAGAGTTTTGCCCAATCAAAGGATTACTGGAGTACAATTTTGAACTAAATCTACTACAGTCTCTACAATGCAATGGGAAGAATATAAAGAGAAGAGATCTGCAGCCCAGACACGCCAAAAATGAGGAAGACCTTTGTCAAAATGCACCAATGAAGAAGATTGATGAGATCAGAGCAACCACTTTGCTCACCTGACTTTGGTCCATGTGATATTATTTAAAATATTTCTGTTACCGATTTTATTTCAAAGTAACTTTTTGGGAATAAGCTCTTATTCTCTAAAATTTAATGCTAGAAGATATATTTTCGTTTTCTGCTTACTCTTCTGGAGGTTTGATACTGACAATCGGTCTTATTTTTGTAAATAGACTAAATTTTTTTGCTCTCATGTTATTTTCTTCTTGCTTAGTTCCGATATGTATTCCTATCTTGCCGTTTTCAGATACTTTTTTAGTTCAAGGAACATAAAGCTGATGCATTCTTCATTTAATACAAAATCGACAAAAAAGGGCTAATAGCCTGTAAGTAACGTTGAAGTACACATTTCTATGGATTTTGTCATTATTAGTTTATGAATATCCTTAATATCCTATATGGATCAGTCACCACATCAATATTTTTAGTAACATTCTGTGTTGAGCATATATTTAAATAACCAACCTCAAAATGTTCATTTTTAGTAAAACTAATGTAATATTTTTATTTATACACTCGGGTAAGTTCAGTTCTTGGATTTATTTAAAAACACAGTCCAACTTACTCTAATTTATTTCCACTACTATAACACAATTTATATTCACAGAACTATTTGCAATTTATCTTAACTATACGGCAGTCGAATACTGAATGAATGCTCCTCGGCTCTCTGTATTTATATATTTCTTCTCGGAATTCTACAGAACGTCAAAGAGCCGCAGAGACTAGACTAGAATTCCTCGAGAACTTCATCAAAGCAAGCCGCCGACCTCGATTCAGCAGTCGAACAATATTTCGGATTCCCCGAAATATCAGATGAATGCCGTTTCCACTAATTATCCGATAAATTCCCGTAACAGTAAATTAATTTTGTTCCATCTGTGGTCTTTTTGTAGTTAAGTGATTTTGTAATCTTGTTTAATTTTCACTCTAAATGTTAAATGTTTTAACTTGAAAAACCCAGAACTCAAAAAACCGCATATACAAGATTCCTTGAGAATGCAATAAATTTTATATGGGAGAAACATCGAGACTATTAAAACATACGAATAAATGAACACAAGAATTACATAAAGAAACGGCAATTTGAAAAATCGAAAATTTGTGAATACGCTTGGGACTTAGGCCATAAAATACAATTTGACAATTCAACTATACTTCACAAAGAACAACATAACACAAAACGAAAAATAAAAGAGTCTGCCTTAATTCTTTTGAATGAAGACGATTGTATCGCTTCTACTTCTGTAGAATTTAATCGTATCTGTTTACCGACAATTAAGTAAGAAATTATTAATGGCAACCTCCTTTTGAACAACCTATTATCGGGATAGTTCATAAGGTTTTTCCTAGGTTTTCCTTATGATGTTAATGGGATCACTGAAACAATAGAATTCTTTGATCGCATTTTTGGCGAATGCGCTATCTTATAACAAAGTCGTACCTAGGAACGCCATTAATAAATTCTAAAGACAACTCTTTCAAATTCTTCTAATTTGAAAGCTGTTTAACTATAATACATGATCTTTAGAATTTTTTGTGCTACCTGTATATCTAAAAACAACAAATTTTCTAATGTCAATTTAAATGTCATAAATCAAATTTTCATTTTGCAATTTACATCAATAAATATAAAGCCATTGACAACGAAGTCAGAATAGACTTTGCTACAAACAACGTTTAGAAGACATTTAGTATTAGTACTTTATCATTTTCCAGCTATTCCGAGAAAAACGGTATGAATGTTCACTGATTTTTTAGAAACTGCTTAATCAATCTGAATATTTGAATTGTATTCTATTCAGATAGATGTAGAGATGATTCCATATATTCTACTACAGCATAAAACATACCGTTTTTATTTAGAAAATTTGGAAAAATAAATGCAAAAACAGTAAAACGTCAAGAAAATGCCACATAAACTTTACATACAAATCTTGGATTTATTTCAGGAGAGTTCGTTTTTAAAAATAAATTATTTATAACTTTTTTTTTGTATTTCCCATTTTTAGGTTTTTCATTGTCGATTATCTATTTATCTGGGATTATTAAGTAACTATGATTGCACCATATTGTTTTAATATGAAATTAATACATCAATTAAATTTATTTTTGTATTAATTCATATATATTTGACGTTTATCATGTCAAACCAACATTACGTGAAAAATCAAATAATAAACATTGTCAAATATTTAAATTTACATCTTGGAATTGTACCTTTTTAATCCGTAGTTTCTTAGCCATTGACAACGGGGTCTGATCTAGACCACGAAACGTTTGGAATATACAGCAATTTCCTTTAAAGTGTGGTGTTATTTCCCAATAAACACTTAGACATTATAAAATGATATGGTGTTATGGCTACATATTTAAAAGTTTTTAACTGATGAGTTATTGACTTTGGAAAATAGGGTCAGCAAATCTATAAGGAAAAGATTTAAAAATACAATAAATGCATCTTTTCAAAAAAGGAAACAATCTAAGATTAGCTGTTATTGACCCTGATTTTATAAGAAAATACCAAGATAAATTTGGTTAACCTTATATTGTACGCTCTAAACCTTCATTTAAAGTGATACAAGTATTATATCTGTCTGCTGCCAGTGTATTTTAAAAAATATATATAGAATCATTAGTTTCAGGGTAGCAGTTCTATTGGACTGCCACGCTGCTTAGCGTGTTAAAAGTATATCTATTCTTTCTTCTTCCATACAATAGCGTAAATATTTTAACATAAGTCATGCATTTTCACATCTAAATACAATATTAAACTCTCTTTGTTTTTGTACATAATACCAACTAAAGTTTTTCTGACACGAAAGGTTATACCAGTTCATATATCGATTCGACCCGGTAATAAAATCCAACATTTATCGCATTTTTGCTTAAGTTTTCGTTTCTGGTTATGTTTTTTTTCCACAGCTCGTAGTCACTAAAACCCACGCCATGTAGTAAACCGAGGTTAGCGACCTCTTTCTCTCAACATACAATGCTCTACGATTTCATTATTAGTTACGAAAGTTGAATAGTTCAACCGACAACTCACACAAGGACTGGATTGAAATCGATGCTCCAGGCAAGGTACCACAAGGTCGCTGACCATCGGGTATTATTTCTCATCACCAAACAATGCAGCGAGAGATCACCACATCTCTCCAGTGGTACCGAGAAGAAGCAAAACAACTTTCTGTTCACTCACACGGGGCATTCGTAAACTTGAATTGCCACATTGTGTCGAGTTTCGGACATATAAGGCAGTACTTGTGTGTGTATTGTGATTGCGAGTTCGAGCAGATAGAATGGATAGAGAATTAATGAGTACCACTATTGTGCACGTACCGCATGATCGGTTTTCAAAGACGTTTCATGTTGAAAAGTCGTGGTTTATTGATTCACTGGTAGAATTAGATGCGATTATATATGTTGGTATGAATGGAAGGTTTATTATTAATAAGCTGTGTTCGAAATAAATGACAGATCCCTTATGAACGAACATTTTTATCTACCAAGAAATTGTTTGCCATGAACAGAAAGACGCTAAATTGTAGTAGGTGTTTTTAGATAAACTTCTTTCACAAAGTGATAAGATCAGTTTAGGCAGTATATAAGGGCAACTACGGTTGCCTTCAGTATTGAAAACACCAAACAATAACTTTGAGTTTCCAGGTTGAAGTATTCGCTGAAAGATATGCATCACCGTAACCTTTCAATTGGCAGACATAATTAGTGAACACCAGTTCAAAATTGATAATACCTGTTAAGTATTTGATAGTGAGGTTCATCCACTCCATTCTAATTTGACGTTGCGGGGTTTTCTAAAATTCTGGTTCATGATTTACTGCAACGATGAGTTCTGGTCTGATCCTAGAACCTAGAAAGGTTTCAATACTGAACTCATTTACTTCAAACTCATTTTTTAAAGGTAAGAAGAGATCTTCGGGAGTCAATTGACCTTGAGTAAGCAAGAGTCCATAACTATCCTTTTGAACTTGTGAAAACACATGGGACTGCAATACTTGCAATCATTCTATGTTGTTGCCAACTTGTAGCGAGGCAAATATTCCAACATCTGGAAGATTATTTCTGTTCAAAAATACTCTTTTCAATTTACAAGCTCTTTCAGCGCTATCTGTGAAACCATCTAGTTTCTGTTAAATATATCAACATTCATTTTTCCAATTATTATGCTGGTTTTATACAAAATTGTTAGATATGCAATTTTTCTTCTGCATCTAATGATAATATTAGTCTAACTGAGTCAAATCTTACCTCTATCCTCTGTTCAAAGCCTGGAGTATGGCTTTGTAACAAATACTGTTGCCGTTTCAGACCTTTTTTAGTTTCAAAAATGTAGTTAATCTTGGATGGCTATAGACCAATTATCGGCATTTGGTTTGCCAAGTGGTTTTTGTAATGTAGATGGTTTATCCTCTATTGATAGAAATAGATTTCCTATATCCAACTGGAGTTTTATTATAACGATTGATATTTATTTATTATCATTGATATATTTAAACCTACAAAATTTCTTAAAAATTATTTGAACATGGCACAACGTCTTGGAGTTCGTGTGTGGGCAGTAGTTTCATTTTCATTGTAAATTGGTTGCAAGTTCAACTGATTTGCAGTCATAATCACAAAACAGTTGCCCCATCAGCGTTGGTTCTAACAGAATATAAACACGCTAATTCATAGCATAGACGGTGCTCCTAGGCTTACAAAAATGTCAAAAATGCCAAATGTCAAAAATGCCAAATGTCAAAAATGTCAAATGTCATAAATGTCAAATGTCAAGCATGTCAAATGCCAAAAATGTCAAATGTCAAAAATGTCAAATCCCAAAAAACAAAAATGTCAAATGTCAAAAATGTCAAATGTCAAAAATGTCAAATGTCAAAAATGTCAAATGTCAAATATGTCAAATGTCAAAAATGTTAAATATGTCAAAAATTTCTAAAATATTCAAAATGTGAAAAAACTCGAAAATGATTTGCAGTCATAATCACAAAACAGTTGCCCCATCAGCGTTGGTTCTAACAGAATATGAACACGTTAATTCTTAGCATAGACGGTGCTCCTAGGCTTATAAAAAATGCCAAATGTCAAATGTCAAAAATGTCAAATATGTCAAATGTGACAAATGTCAAATGTAAAAAAAACAAAAATGTCAAATGTCAAAAATGTCAAATGTCAAATGTCAAAAATGTCAAAAATGTCAAATGTCAAAAATGTCAAATGTCAAATGTCAAATGTCAAAAATGTCAAATGTCAAAAATGTTAAATATGTCAAAAATTTCTAAAATATTCAAAATGTGAAAAAACCCGAAAATGTCAACAATCTAAAAAATGTCATATTTGCTAAAAGTGTTAAAAATATTTGAAATTTTAAAAATGTATGTAAGACTTGTCATGAACTATTATAAAAACCAAAATTTCAAGAAATTCAAGCAGATAGCTGTAATATCTATACATTTCAGTTTATAAAATTCATATGCACGAATTATAAAGCTTCTGGAGATCCAAAAAAGTCACAAGATATAGAGTAATAAATCTTTCAGACTATATGAATATGTACGCACCCTTGTCTGTTCCCAATCAAAAACTGCCCCGAATATCTGTACACAAAATCCCGTCAAATAACTCTCTCCAATCTAATTTATTATCCCAAAACTTAACCTTGCCAAAAGCCTGGGACGTTGAGCGTGCAACATTAGAAATATCATGCGTAGGTATTAATGGGTACGCGTATTATCCAAACATTGCCCACATAAATTTTCAGCTGTTGTGACACTTCAACGTTGCTTCGTTACAGATATATTCTTTCTAGGATTTATATCGCCATAATATGGCAAATGAGTCGGCGTTGGATATCTCAAGTTGGCGTACAGATCACTGACCTCTCTGCTTTCTTGAAAGAATTTGTCGCCATTCTTTTTTCCTTCACAGAGAGAGATATTTTAAGTGATTCGAAAACAAGACGTAGGCAACAACGAGTTCTTTGTAGTTCAATATCTGATGCGTAATGTCGGATGCGAAAAAACCGCCACGCTTGACTTCACGATCGAACTTGTTTCTATAGATAGAAGTTCTAAAAATATGATGCCTTAGTAATAACGAATAAAAGAAAAACATGTTAAAAAACTGACTTTTATTTAATTGACTGTAAAGCTTTCACCCAATTTAGTATTTAATGCACTCCTGTTGTTTCAGCTTACCTCACAAAACAAAGAAAATAATGACTATAAGAGTGAAGTAAGGATCTGGATACTGGCAATTTTTAAATAGTTCCTGCACAGACAAATACTTGCCAGTAATGTTTGTACTGTCGACTATATTGGAACAAAAATGGGATCTGTGGTAGTCGTTTGCCAAAAGGTGCAGGGTTCCACACCACAGCTTTTACAAGTTATATGAGATTACCTGTAAAAATAGACAGTGGCAAGATACT
The DNA here is from genome assembly GCA_034190945.1 of Octodonta nipae. Taxonomy (NCBI): domain Eukaryota; kingdom Metazoa; phylum Arthropoda; class Insecta; order Coleoptera; family Chrysomelidae; genus Octodonta; species Octodonta nipae. The sequence goes on along the minus strand of CM067224.1, from coordinate 1,420,438 downwards.
ATATAATCTAGAACTTAATTAACCATATTTTTGTGGCATTAATTTTTGGTGCCTATACCAGCTTAGCCTTTTTATTTCTATTATCTCTATTATGATCTTTTCCATATTCATACAGGTTTTGTACTTTCTCAAGCTGTTCCTGAAAATATTCATTCTATTCGTCTGTTTTAATTACCAACAAGTTGAACTTTTGTTTGATATTCCTTCCAATCTTCCATTGTCCTACTGACTGTGCCAATTGAATGTTTTACCTCTTCACAAATTTAAAGTAACATTTTGTATTTCATCTTTTGTTCTTGTTCTGATGTGTATTATATCATCTTCTATATCAAACAATGCCTTTGCCCTCATATTGATCGTCCGTTTTCTTCTATAAAATACATAATAGCTTAAGGTAAACAGTCAAAGCCACACCTGACTTCCCGATGTACATAATTAACTGTTTTGCTATACTGCAATCAATGAAGTGCTTGTTTGATCGGTTGATGCTACGTATATTTCTGCATGTTAGTATATTTGAAGAATTCTAAAATCACAGCAGGGCATCATACTAAGCATTGTCACATAAAAAGAACTGTTGTCTTCTAAATGTTGTTTGTGGCATATTCTTGATTACTTTTATGTTTTTTTGGCCAATAACACCACAATCGAAATAAAACGACGTATATTGAAGGAAAACCAAACGTTTCAAAGTCTATTCTGACTTCGTTGTCAGAATAGACTTTGAAACGTTTGGTTTTCTTTTGAAAACAATTTAAATCAGAATTGGTGAAGTTATATGAACATTATGGTATTCTTTTCTTCGTTTTCTATGCAGAAGATTTGAAATTGTATTATAGGATTAGACCTCCGACGTCTTTTCGGATATTATCACATGACAACGCAATTAACGTCAATAATTATTGCTTCCTTGATTTCATAATATTAAAGGAAGGATAAACATGACATAACTAAGAGATATAAGAAGGTTTGGTTAATCTTTTGGTACAGCTCATAAAAGTTCAATGTTGAAAATTGTGGAAAGTCCTTACCTGATCGCGTCTTTGATTGTAAGTAAGCGTAATAGCAGCATTTCCCGTATGTTGATTTTCCTCAATTTTGACAACGGTGCTTTCAGCCAGCCTCAACTCCGGACTTCTTTCAGCCGACATAATAAAATCCTCAGTTCGCATATCTTCTATCTTCCTCAACTCCCCAGTATGTAACTGAATCAATGATCCTTTGATGAAGCTACCGGGTGACAAATTATTATTCAGTGCTTTCTTCGGAGACCTAGGAGGCGATATCGTAGCTTGGAGACGTTTCCTACCTTCCGGAGGTTTCTGAAGGTCCAAGGGTCTCACATCGTCCGTCCTCAGAAGTCTGTGCTTTAATGAACCTTCCTTGCCGCAAGGAACCTTGAATTCCCTCGACTGCGTTTGCATTGACGTTTGTATTGAAGGAGAAGAAGGAGGAGGTAGTGAATTGGTACTTGGTTGTAGCGGTTGTTGAGGAGGCGTTCTCTTGTCCCTCAGCACGGTTTGATTGGTTTTAATTGCTGAGGGTGGACTGAAGGTGCTAGGAGGTGGAAGAAACGTCGAGGTTGCAGTTGGTGTAGTTGGAGAAAAAGTGTCCATAGGTGACAGAGGAGTAGGTGGAAAGTTGGGTCGCATTAGAAATGACGGTTGGCACAGCGGGTAAGCGAAATGGGGAAATTGTGAGGCGTGCGGAAACAATCTGTATGGATGGTAGGACGCCATGTCGTCAGGAACTTCGTCTTTTGGTTGTGCGATGGTTACGGGATTCGGCACTGACGGAGGAGATGAATATTTTCCGATTGGACGAACTGGTTGTGGGGCCGGAGGTGCTATTCTTGTACCGTTGGGGTAGGTTGTTGTGTTCACACCATTGTATCTGCTGCAAGAAAAAAAAGTCTTTAAACAATTCTAAATGGGTAAATATGCAAATGAACAGAAAGTTATGAGGAGATATAAAGGGTATTCCAATTTGAATTTTTATTAAAATACACAAATTATTTGAGAATGATCAAATCTTTTATTTCAAATGATAGTACAATTGTTTCGGTTTCGTAATGGAAAACAATGTCTTGTAAGTGACCACCTGTTGTTGTACCACAAGCTTCTAATCTTTTGCCAAAATTTTCGATAACTTTCTGGCCTAACTGCGGTTCAATTACTTGAAAACAGTCAATAATGTTCTCCTATGGGTCATCAATTGTTTGCATAGACCTTTTCTTTCAAATAGCTCCATAGGAAAAAATCTAAAGGTGTTAGATCGTAAGATCTAGGGGGCCAATTAATGTTTCCTCTTCGAGCAATTATTCGATTACCAAATTTCTGTTTCAAAAGATTGATTGTTTCTGTTGCTGAATGACATGTTTCACCGTCCTGTTGGAACCACATATTCTGCACATCAATATGCTCCAATTCGATTACCATTCACAGTAACAGCATTTCCATTGACATCTTCAAAAAAGTATGGACCAATCACTCCACCAGCCCAAAAACCACACCAAACAGTTATTTTTGTGATTTGAGGTAAAAAACATGCGTGTTTAGCTGAGGTCGGTGGCATTTGCCCTAACCTTGCATACAACAGTTTTTAATAATAACCATACTGAATTGTTTGAAACTTCACTCAAAATTGTCAGTTATTAGTTTATTATAATATCAGATTTGTTTTGTCTCTCGGGTTGATTTAATGTTCAAGGATGCTCACTCAATTAGTTGTTTTTTCGGAGTTATACAAGATTCATTTATGAATATGAGCTTTAAAACGTAAGAAGACAGGTTATGTTAGAGTATTGCTACTTGCAATTGTCGATACGTTTCAAGACTGGCTAAAGACATACCTCATACCTCTCTTCTTTGTCAAATCACTCTTCGCAGTTACTTAATCATTGTATGGCTGAACCAAGCTATCGTTAACATTTTTGGCAAAAATACTTGTACAATTCTCTGTTTTTGTTAGATAAACAACAAGTGGTACGTACATGTATCCACTTCATACGTATTTGTTTGAGTTCTTTGCACGTAAATATAAATTCCTTAAATATTTTAGTAGAATAAACCATCCACACTTCAAACCAAAATAGTACTAACCTGGCACTTGAAATTTTAGGAAAATATTTTGTTATTTCTTTGAGTATTTTGAGTTCTGTAGTAATTGGTAATATAAGTAATAAATAATTTATGTATATATAAATCACGGCATTTCGATAGACTTGCATTTCCCTTCTCCATGTATTTTCAAATTATCCTTGTGTCAGTTCGCGCTTCTGGTTCCATGAAAATTCTCGAAACTTTAATTTCGGTGAAGTTATTCTGTAAATTGGCGTCAGTGATTTGAATAGGGTTTTAATTAACATTGTCTGTAATTTTCATTAATAGAATGCGTCTCTTCATATAGACCTAGGAGTTTTCTTGAAATTTAGATTCTCAGTCTTTTTAGGATACATTGATCAAATACTTATTTCCTCACTTGGGTAGGAATTTCTACAGAATATCAGTGAAGTATCTCAAGACATTTTAGAAAGTAATCTCCTGTATTTCTTGCAAAAAACAAGGCAATGCTGATGGAGTGAGTAAGATATTATTGGTACGAACAATGAGGGTTGAGGGAAATGGACCAACAGTGGTGGTGCTTAGAGGTGGGTTGAGGTCTGTCTAGCTCTTCAAATACTGATTTTCTAGGTAAATGACAGATCCCCCCCCTGCTGGCTACGGACGCTAATCTGGTTCCAAAAAATGGCATAGGTGTTGTTTTTTCCAAGTTCTGAATTAAATAAATTTTGACATTGAAAAATATGTTCTGACTGAATTATTTGTTCTTTGCTCCGTAGATCTATGTTCATTAACGAGACACACTAATTGTTTACAGTCATCTGTATTGCACGTGTTCATTCATCAGACTTGATATTTTGGCGAGAACAATAGACCCATTCTCACTATCTAAAGTAAACAATAGTCAATTGCTCTGTTTGCGCAAAGGATTAATCAAGTTACGTTTTTAGCATGCTATTTTTTTTAAGATATGTTATCGAGTTGTACACTTTATACTGCTTGAGATAAAGATCTTCAATTAAATGAAAAAGTCGTGAAATTATCACTAAGTTTTGTTAATGAGTTTTATAAAAGATTAGGCGAAATTCTATTATTTCCTTATCTTTATATAAGACCAAAATTGCTTTTGTTTCGTTATCTGAACACTGAATGGGTTTGAAGTTGATATTTATAACAGCGTACGATAAAATATATGCTACATTGCTGATGTATATTTTTTGATTTCCTGGTTCAATTGGATTAACTCTGACATTAATTTTTATTTTTATACGCCAGTTTGTCGCATTTTTATGGTTATTGAAATTCTCCATCTGAATATCAAGACAATAATCCTTTGGAACAAAATTGCATCAAGATTCAGGGTCAAATACTAGAAGGCTGGATGGATCGATACTTTCTTATAAATTTGATCTTGATTGAAAATTTGATGGGCACCTTACATATTGAGCTGGAATGTGTTTTTAAAGTAACAACCCATTGTGCCAGTTTTAACTTAGTTTAAGCAACTGGTCCGACACCTCAAACGACGGCCTCAGATCCTGGTCACCGCTGGTTTTGGCTCGGTCGTCCTACGGGTTTATCCTCAAAGCTCGATTGCACACACCACAGTGTTAGCCACTGTTACAGCATTTTCTAAACCCATGACATTAAAGCTTACGCAGTCTGCGACAGGCGCCTGGTATAGCGTACACCTCTCGGCCGAATCAACCCGAGGACCATTCCTCTAATGTGCAGACGATGTTCCCGGTCTGCTAGCGGACCTGCTTTGCCCATCGTTCATAAGAACAGTTTTGCGGGTGCAGGTGTGGACTAAGGTAGGATTTGCCTCGGATACTAGACTGGTCATTCCCGCCAGGAACGGGACCCCCAGTCCGACACCTCAAACGGCAGTCGTCTACCTTCCCACGCTACAAGGGTGAATGCACGTACGACCGATCAACGAGAATAGACCATCCACCCAGGGGGTAATATCCAGCTAACGCCAATGCCCGTGCGAGGCCAACCACAAATGGAGAACCACCGGTAACCTCACCCAGTGGGGACTTCTCTCCACCCGCACTCCCCATTTTGGAATCTTACGAACACCCCAGTTCGTTTAAGAGTTCCTACGCCGATGGGTCACACGCTCGACTCCCTTGACTGGAATCTCCCCCTTTTAATTTTCTGGACGAGCGAACATCCGGCTTTCGAGGTGTAGGCGCCTCTACTTGCGGGACGCTATGGCCCAGTTTTAGGAGTAACAGGCAAGAGGTTGGCAAAGGGCGCTCGTCTCGAATACTAGGTCGCGCCCCATACAGGGCGATGACCCGACATCTCAAGCGACGGTCCCACTGTTACCCGCCAGGTCGTCACAATCCACAATCCCGAAGGAAAGCAGGTCTGACGACTACTTGTGTTAAAGGTTTAACAAGTGAACTACGTTCCCATTCGCTCAATCCCGAAAGAAAGTGTGTCCGGCGAACTACTTGTGTAAAGTTTTGACAAGTCACACTCGAGGGTGGGGGCCCTCTCCTTCCCTAGTTACTAACGGGCACCGCCTTGTCGCCAGAAACAAAGCCTGGAATCGACGGGAAGTATTTTTGACAACCCGATTGACATTATGAAAGAGAAAGAAGAATATTCTAAATTTTCGCAGTATCAAATTCTATTAATCATTCTTGCCATGCTTAGAATATGACTATGGGTTAGTTTCTCAATATTCTATTCAGAATATTTTAATAAATATTCTGGAAAAATGTCATATATAAATGTCGAATAATTTTTTTTTCAGTTTACCGACTACCGCAGAAACTGAATGAAATTCAACTTGCAACATTCAAGGAAAAGTTAAAATGAAAACTGATACCTTGAAAATATGTAACAAGTCACTATCATTACTATACTTTGACTGATAAGACTGATAAGATGCAAGGGTAAAGAATTTATGTAAATTCAAGTGAAACCTCATGCGTTTGATAAAATTGCAAATATTTACTTAGTCACTATGGAGAGATTACTCATTCTTGAAAAAAAAAAATCGGTTGGTAACTATGTGAAAATTAGTTTATAAATGTATAATTGAAGTCAACACAAACTCACAGTATCTTAAGGATAAGTAGCGAATGAATGTTTGGTCAGATTGGTATCAGTTTGAGTTAAAATTGTTGTAAATTCTGAATCACTAGCTTTTTACTTTTATGTTTTTTTGGGAAATAACACCACAATAGACTTTGAAACGTTTGGTATTCCTGCAATATACGTCGTTTTATTTCTACTGTGGTGTTATTGCCCAAAAAAACAAAAGTAATCAAGAATATGCCACAAACAACGTTTAGAAGACAACTACCTTTTTAGTTTTTTTTTGGGTATTCAGTGAGATTCAGATAAAGTGAAAGTCAAAAATAAGATCAGTTAGAACTACAAAAAAGTAGTAGATCCAAACTTAGAGCCAAAATCATGCAAGCTAAACTTGGCATTCTGTTCCGACAAATTATTTTCAGAATTTAGAAAGTAATGATTCAAGCCAGGACGAATATGTCTTGATTTCCATTTTAGCTTTCGATCTATCAATAACTTGGTAATTTATTATTTTAATAATATAATTAAAGTTTTGAAAACTACACATAGTCTCGGCAGTATCTGGATTTTAAAAATCTGAATCAGGAGTCGATTTGAAATTTGACTACTAATTCTCTCATTGCCAACATTTCAGTAGTTACATTCTACTTGACCATTTTGATAAGTGAATTATTTTAAATCGTGCAATACCTGTAAATTAATTGAAAAAATATTATAATTTATTTATAAATATTATATATTTCGTATCCAGATGATACTGCTTTCGTGTTTGAAGTAAAAACTTGGGATGAATTAAAATTCAAATCAATAATTGGATTCCTAAACATACAAAACTGGCTGCAGTCGTTCAGACTATTATTAAATTGGAGCAAAACTAATTATTTCGTGTATTTAACATCTGCAAATAGATCTTTCTTGATATATGAATAAATGATCATACTATACAAAAAACATCCTATACAAAGTACCTTGGCATAATTATAGATAGACACCTTGTGGTGGTGGGGCTCTCATGTTGATTATTTGTCCAATAAAATTCGTAAGCTGATACATAAATTTTATCTTTTGAGAGAATTTCTAAGTGTCAAATTCTTAAAAATGGTATATGGGACTTTTATAGCATCTCTTATACGATGTGGAATTTTAGAATGGAGTGGCATATACAACAATTCAGTATATAAATTGAAAACAATTCAAAACTGTATTTCAAAAATTATTTATAGGAAAAGCAGAATGTATCACACACATCTACTTTACTCTGAATACCTTTTAGATTGTTTGTTCATATGTGCATAAAGCAAAAAATGTATGTAATTATGTTAAACATATATACAATAGTAGTATATATGTAGTGTGTAGTAGAGCAAATAGAAATTTTGAAATACCTATTAACCATAATAAGATTAATCTAAAGTTTGCAACCTTCTTGGGTCCAAAATTTTATAATATGCTGTCTAGTGATATAAAATAAGTATGTAGGGAATTTATCTAACTAACTATAACATATTAAAAGACATATTTAACATTTAGTTTTAGTTTAATTTTAGTTTTCGACTTGACCATACAATGTATGGCAACACACTCCCTCTAAGGGGAAAATTTACGAAACCCCAGATACTTAGATATCAAAAGGGTTTAGCTCTGTGGGAGCCCTTGCCAGGTTTTCAGGCCCGTGGTTGGAGTCGTGGTGGCAGTTTCCCATGAATTTCCTGACCGTCCGGGCTGTTCCTAACAGGCCGGCTTTTTGCATTTGTTGATAAAGACGTTCGTCCAGACTGAGGTATTTTAAATTGTTTAATAGATGTTTTGGGACTAGTCCTGTCGTTGACAGCTTTTATTTTTCAACTGATGAGAAAGTTAAAGTTTGCCCCAATAAATGTACATCTTATAATTGGTATAGAATAAAACGTTTATGAGAAATAGGTTAGTCATCAAGTGACGCCGGCACAAGTGAAAGAATAAATTAACTTGATTGTTTTACATCTGTCACATTAGAACTTATAAGTATATATAATACAATTTTAGAGACTTTTTAATAAGACACACGTAAACACAGGCAGAGCTAATCAGAAATAACAATGAATAGAGCAAAACAGTCAAATAATGACTCAACTCAGTTAACTTTAACAGAAATCAGTACTTATTGGATAGAGATTCACAAAATAAGCCAGTTTCTCTGAGGAATTTTATTATCGTACCTTAAGTAAAGCGTCAATAACAAAACTATCTAATATTAGGAAGAATTGATACAAGACATGCAAAATAAGTACAAAGGTAGAAAATAGGAAAGAAAAAAAATCTGTATATTTGGTTATTTTCTCAGCCTGTTTGATATTTATATTATTGTTGTTAGGAATTGCTATGTCAATTAAATTTGTTTTCCGAGCGACTTTATCTACCAAAACTATGTCTGGTCTACTGTGAGCAACAGTCCAATCAGTCAGTATCGTGCGGTCCCAGTACAGCTGTAGTTGTTATTTTCTAAATCAGATCCTGGTTTGTATTTATAATATGGTAATCTCATCGACTGTGATAGTTCAAGTTTCAGTGCTAGTTCCTGGTGCAGTATTTTTGCCACAGCATCGTGTCGTTCTTTGTATTCAGTTGCAGCGAACTCTTGACAACCTCCTGCGATAAGCTGGATAGATTCAGCTGTTTGGCAACCGTACCTGCACCTGTCGTTGTTAATAAAAGGGTCTTTAACGATGTACTTTAGATAGTTCTTAGTTGGAATTACGTGATCCTGGATTGCCAATATAAAGCCTTCCGTTTCAGGAAACAAATGACCAGAGATCAATCAGTAGTTCGATGCTGCACAGTCGACATAATCTTGATCATTTATATGTCTTCCATGAAGGAACTTCTCTTTTCATTTCAGCAGTTTATGATCAGTGGTCTGGTGGTGTAATCGGAGGTGTTGTTGTGTCAGTCGCAGTGGTGTTGAGTCATCAACCTGGCACATGACTGTGTAGATAAGAAAATTCTTCGAGTTTCTGGAAATTACTAGTTTTATTTTTAATATGTTTCAGTCTTCTCTTTTTGTCCATAGGATAGGTTATGCCTTTACATTATTATGTTGCTTGGTGATGATGACATATACAAGTGCAATAGCACAAATTATTGTAATTGTAACTGTAATTGAAATTAACCGAATTAAACGAAGAAAAAAAACATTCCTGAGAAATCAGTATTTGCTGGAGTCAAAACAACTTGTATGTATATCATCATCATGTTCAAGTTAGCTATTTGTTTTCTCATATGTTTCCACGCTCGTCTGTTTTTAGCTGATATCCACTAGTTTGTTATACACTATCTTCGTTTCTTTGCTGTTAATTTTTTGGTCTATTTCATTAAGTTGAATGTTTGACAATTAAGGCAATGCCATCAGTCAAATCTCAAATGGCTGGTATATTATATTATCCAGATATATTTTCTGCACTCTTAATAACGAAAGAAATCAAACGTTGAAAAACAACACGCCTCTTCGTTCACTGGTAGTAAAAATTTTATATGCAGATTCAGCTATAATCAAAAAAATATATTACGACATTAACATATAAGTAGGTGCCGGATTAGATGATAGCCAGCGTTTTGTTGCGTATCTATATATGTTGATGAAAACTGTCATAAAAAATGCAGCACCTGTTCTGTGTAGGTGTTGACATTACTATTGTCTATGAGTAATCAATTATCCAAAACATGAGGCTTTTATTGACTATTTAAACAACACGACTTTTTTTTCACCGATGGAGTGATTCAACATTTGCAGTGCCGAATTTCTTAAAATAGAACATTTTTTTTATTAGAACTTTTTGAAGATTTACATAAATATAGTTTTTAACAGACGTTCGATGACATTTTGAAATAGAAAGGAAGGTAATGAGAGGTGCAACATTTAAATAAATGTTAGACATTCTAACCTTGTTGCTGGCTTTGGAGCAGGCCTAAGAAACAGCTCCGGTGGCTGTTTCGGGGGTCCCCTCCAAGGCTCCGAATACGTCATGTAGGGTAGTCTTCCCTCCACTCCGGCAGAAATCATCGACACAAAGCCTTGAATTCAGTTTTCTGAAACAAATGAAAAATATTTTATCACGGATATTACTGTAGTGTGAATTTAATAAAACGATAGGTTCAATTTTAAAAATTTACATTATACCAAACAATCCTTGGTGAAGAGTCAGTCAAAATAGTCAGTTCTAAGTTGTAGTCGAAATATTGAAGAAAGCAAACAATATAATAGAGAGAAAAAAAGTTTTATCAGGAGCCATTGCTTAACGACCGTTTGCCAAGGAAGTAAGTATGGAAGAGAAGAAGATGGTACCACAAAAAGAAATCTTGATATGAGTATCTCAATTCCTTCTTGAGTACCTTGACAAGGTATTGTCTGTTAAGAAACTAGAGTTGAGTCAAACAAAATAATTTGAAATAATTATTAAACAAAAAACTGTAATTGAATTTTAAACAAAAGTTCTTCGTCACTCCGTACTTTTTTATTCTTCTACTACTTCATTAATTCGTCTGAATGTTATTTCGTCGTTTCAGGAACACTTCTTAAACATTACACTTAAGAGTTAAAATTAAAATAAATCTAAAGCTTTGAGCTGTAGAGCAAACTTTCGAGCAGTATTATTGTCAGCATATTCCTGCATTCATACCCTTATATTTGCGAATTCGACGTCAATGCCTGTATCCAAACTCTAGCTGCTTTTTAATTGAAATAAAAAATATGGAACATTTTTGTGTATATCCTTGATTGAGGCAGCTGGCATTAGAGGTTTCACTAACCAGCTTCTGTAAGCCTTGATTGAAACATTCAAGGTACAACAAAAATCCCATACTGGTTTACCTTTTATAGATATAAATAACAGTAAGAAAACAATTGTGTATAAAGTGTAACTTATGTTTGTGGGCAAACACCAATACAACATTTACATAAATAAAATTGGATTTCACTGAAAATTGAAAAAGCTCTATTAAATAGGTAACCCTAATATACAAACTATATGTCAAATTAGACGTATAAAAAATAACAAGGACAAGACTGACAAAAATTCTAACTCGGGTGTCTATTGTCTATATGTTGAACCGTGGGTCACACTAGAAGATCTAATTCAAGATGGCGTGAACACACTAGAGCTCTTGAAAATCAACAACAAAATAAATCTACATTTGAAAACCACTTATTAAAAGACCTAAAAATAAATTCGAATTTGTACATTTACAAAACAAAATTAAAAAATATATCTTCTTAAATCCCTTGAAATCAACAATAACAAATCTATTAAACGACCAAACTGATACTAATTGATCTTCCTTACTTAATCTCAACATCCATTTCTAAATAATATTATATTATATTATTAACATCTATTGTCATCAATGATTCATAAATGTATAATTTAGCTGACCTACACCCTGATCCCTTTCCCTGAAATTCCTCATAATTAAGTATTTCCAAGTTCTGATGCAGCTAGACTTGGTAAAACATATGTCAGAGTTAAAGAAATAAAATAGTGAAAATATAACCCAGTGTTTGATGTTTTTAAGTCTTAAAAATGAATTTTCATCAAGTTAAGACTGAAACAATCATCTACTTATTAGTTATTTAAGTGTCACTTCTTCAACTTCCTGTACCTTAGACTTCAAGCAGATGAACCCATCAAGTTTTGAAAGTGTGTTCGTGAGAAAAAGATGAAATGAATGCAGTCACCGCAAGGTAGGTAACATTTGTTTTGTTTTTTGTCTCATCCTTGAAAAAGCCCCCTATAAGTGTGGGCGAAAATAATTTCCTATATAATTTTAATTATTATTCAGAAGTCTTAACTTAAAACGTAAAATAAACTTAGTCCGCACACCAACTGAATGTAATATTTATTAGAACGAAAAGCAAATTTTGTGTAGGTATTATATATTAATGGTTGTTATATTTCTTTATTTACTATAATTTACTGATTTACTATAAACAAAGATACTCTTTTATATTTCGGGATTAGACAAACCTAGTGTTGCAATCTGACAACTGACAGCTCTATCGTAAAGTTTGACATTTTTGAGGTTATACGTACTCAGAACGTTTTGACATAAGAGCGCTATGTGTTGTTTAGAGTAACTTAAAGGATTCATCTCGGCTAAAAAATGGAATTAAATCGTGAACATTTTCGTGCGATTATTTTTTACAACTTTTGACGTGGATTAAGTCAGCAAGAGTGCATGGATGAACTTAATTTAATGAAACTCCATCAAGGACCACTGTTTATCGATGGTATGGTGAATTCAATCGAGGTCGTAGTTCACTCCAAGACGAATTTCGTGAAGGTCGTCCAAAAACAGTTGTTGTTCCCGAAACCATTGATGTTGTGCGCGAACTGATATTTCTTCGCGTTGGATCCCACACAATTTGTCAATCGTTCAAAATAAGGCTCGTGTTGATTAGTTGAAAGAAAAGCTCAAAAAATACGATCGCGGTGCTTTAAAACACGTTTATGACATAGTGACAGGTGATGAATCGTGGATTTATGCGTATGAGCCCGAAAGTACAGTCGACTGTATGGTTGTTTCAAGAAGAGCCGAATCCAACAAAAGTTGTTCGCGCACGAAGCACTTTCAAGCAAATGATCGCCTGTTTTTCCAGAAAAACTGGACATGTCGCAACCGTACCACTAGAACAACGCAGAACAGTCAATTCTGAGTGGTACACAACCATTTGTTTGCCAATTGTCTTCCAAGAAATGAGGAAAACCAATCGCCGAAGACGGATCACTCATCACCACGACAATGCGAGCTCTCACACATCGGCTCAAACAACTGCATTTTTGACCACTCAATACATCGATTTGATGAGTCATCCGCCGTAGAGTCCTGACTTGTCACCAAATGACTTCTTTTTATTCCCGTACATAAAAAAAACTGAGAGGTCAACGTTTTTCGACATCTGAAGAAGCGGTTGCTGCGTTCAGAATGCATGTTTTGGAGGTACCTCAATCAGAGTGGAAAAAGTGCTTCGACAATTGGTTCAAACGCATGCAAAAGTGTATAGATCTTCATGGGGAATATTTTAAAAAACAATAAAGCGATTTTCGATTATTAATATTTGTTTTTGTTCTCTAATCCCGAAATATAAAAGGCAGCCCTCGTATGGATCCCTGATCCCTGATTCTTAGACAGATAACAAAGATGCATGGATCTTTCACTATTAATAAATGTGTGCATTTCACGACCATCAATTTTTTTTGTTCGTGTAAATGTGGACCTCCATTTACAGTTGTATTCTGCAATTCATTGAAATTTAGTTCACAATTGAGTAAGATAGCATGTTACTCTCATGGTTTGTCTCTCTTTTCCAAACTTACAATATTTGTGCTGTGTATGCTACCGCGTGTAGTATATGCTCTAAGACATCAATATGGAAAAAGTGTTGGTACCAGGGGGTCTGGTCCCGGTGCCGAATCGAAAATTACAATTTTGCGTTACACAATCCTTGTTATCTATTTTTTTCTTTATAATATTTAAATATATATTTTCTTCCAATTTCAGCTTCATATAAAACAATTTGTATACCGATATTATTTTCAGTCGTAAAGTTCTTCTAATGCACTTTGTATTCATTACAAATTACATTTGTTGAAGAAAAAAAGTGAAGAGCAAAAATCCTGACGAACAGACAGACTAACTCGGTATATCTGTTGCTACTGACAACTAAAATGAACACAATTCTCTTTGTCGTAACTTCAGAAACTATACTTTCAAAACGAAACTTCAATAACTCCCTTATCCTAGGATAAAAGGTTCTAAAACTCCAAATCAAATTTATAGAGTTGATCGCGTTTCGACATCATCGAATCATCGAATAGAATAAACAGCAATTGTAAGTGAGAAAGAGCGCCTTTACTACAATATAGTTGTAAAGCGAAGCAAGCGAATGCAATAAATTATGCCGTCGCGAGGAGTTGAAGAGGTTAGCCTCGACAATAAACCAACTTCTCGCGTATTTTGTCGAGGGAGTACTCCGAGAGAGTTATGGGTTCGATTCATGAAATGGGGGGGACTCTCACTCTGACTCTTCTAGGAGCCCCGCGGATCGATTCCCGACCAACCGTCGTTGTAGCAGCGAGGTTAGTAGGTCACCAGCCGAAATATTATGGACGTCCATTCACGATTTTGCCCGCGGTGGTGTTACCAAAGTTCACCAGTTCGAAAGATTCGTTTCATTCATTTGCCGGATTGAGAAACATAATCAGACACGCAGAAATATATTTGGGGTATCCGTGAATGAGGTTTGTGTGTCTAGCTAATCGATGTAATCGGCAAAATGAAGTTACAATCGTTATTGTCCTTAACACTAAAATAATTGACATTGCAAACAGAACATACAGTGAATTCATGAAAAGAACTTCTTGTAGTTTATTTCCTTTTTTTTGTGATTGAGAGCTCATAGGAACTTGATAGAGCAATAGTTTATTCGTGAATAAGCTCCTCACAGATTGAGAATTATTCGCGGCATTTACTGGTATGGGTCTATCCACAGATTTTACAATTGTGCCAACCAGTTTGTTTCTGAAGTTTTATGGTTAAATAATGTGTTTGTTCTTTCTTTGGCACTTATCTACCAGGTGAAGATGAAGCCATGGCTATTAAAGGAGCAAGAAAAAAGTTGATACCTGCCTTAACACATTGTTATTTTTCACAAAAAGTGGAATCTAGCATATTTGAAGAACTATAGAGCGACTAGCCTATTCCCCAGCTCCACAGGGTTCATGAAGATACTTGTCAATTCAAGCAAAGTTCAGAGCCGGCTTTACTTACTGACTAAGAGCTCTTAAAATCTTAATAGACGAACGTGTTGTGTACAATAGGCACTAAGCGAATCAAAAACATTTATAAAGCTGCTACAATCTAGGTAAGCTTACATTTGAAGACCGGATTTTTGTAAAAAGTCGAAAATTTCACTTGAAAAAGGATTTTATAAAAAAAGTGCAAAATTGAAGGGATTTGTCGAATATGAAATGCTCGTTTGGGACACCATTTCCTCAAAACGGATATTTATATTTAGAAACGATATAGTTATTCTGTGAGCTTCTCTCTCTTATTTTCACTTATAATTTCAAGAAAATCAATTGGCTATATCAGACGAAAAAACTAAATATGTACTTACTAAAAACTTAAGGACTGAACCATATGACCCCTATCAATTTCTTCAATTGTTTTGCAGAAGATCATGTCTTTATAGCAAATGGGATTGACAGTGCAGCCAAAGTGCTCCCAACAGAGTCAACACATCTTGAAAAGTGTATTGCAAGAAATGCAAGAAGTGGGTTGAAAGGCCCCAGAATAAGGATACCACACCAAACATCAAATCTGGGTTCCTCTGTCAGAAACCCAATAGCTGATGAATCTTCTTATGAGTGATGGGTACAAAACAAAATAAGTTGATGTTGCAGATATACTGAAAGTTTGTACACATATACGTTGAGAGTGAGTTTTTTTTGATGATCAGTATGGGTTAATTTGATCTGGGTAAAAACTAGCGGAGATAGAGCAATGGATTAAAATATCTTAAATCAGCTGCACGAACTGAAAGATATAACATTCCACCATATTCAGTTTTTCTTTTGAATATTCCATTTTATAAGAAAACTTTCAATTACTGTTCAGCCCTAATGGAAACTCTCAAATGAGGAAACGTAATGAAAACATCTTTTTCTGGGTACCTCGAATTTTTGTTATTTTTATAAATACTAACCTACCTAGTATTTATCGTTGAAAAGCTCTAAAAATGTCCGATTTTTTAGGTCTAGCCAATATGGTTTCCATTCAAAAAAGATAAGTTTGTGTCATATTTCGAAAACGAGAGCTGTCACGCAAACGTGACATGACAATCATATTCGGGATACAATTCCCTTCAATATTGATATTTACACTTTTTTTATAAAATCAAAAACAAAGGAGCTAGAGGGATTTGACTAAATCGGAAAGAATTTCGTTTTTTCAAAATATCTAGTAAGCCATGACTTTTTACAAAAATCCGAAAGTGTCATTAAATTGGGCCAGTAGTACTGCAAATCTTTCCCAATTTAACCATTGCTCTATCTCCGCTAGTTTCCGAGATCCCCATACTGATCATCAAAAAAACTCACCATGTATATGGAGCATTAATATTCATGCAATATATACATATATACATTGGTTTAACTTAAAAAACTGTTTTTGAAAGACTCCTCCCTCCTCTCAATATATTAGCAGATGGCATAAAAATAATCAAAACCAAATGGATACATCTGGCCCATGGCAGAAAGGTCTAGATACGGTTGAAAGAGGCATATATCCTGCAGTGGATCGGTGAGGCTGAATGATGATGACTACCTTATAAATAGGACCTGTCTCAGTCTGAAAAACAATTTCTCTAGCTGTTTTACAAATTCCTATAAGCTCTTCAGCAATTAGATTGTTTTGAGTAGAAGGGTAAATTGAAATAAAATCTGATCAAAATGATCACACGATTAGACGTAAAATATTCTCTCCGGAAAAATAGCAACACATGTAATTGTTATCTAAATCAAACTAAGCAAGGAATAATAAAAACAAAACATTTATTATGAAAACGAACAAACTTGTCGAGGTGTACCAAGAATTCTTCTCTCTTTGGGGGTCCCGTATAAGTTTGATAACTCAAAGGAAAACAAAACAATGGAAACCTAAGGACCCACTTCCGAAATTCAAAGAAGTACCAGCTGATGAGGTGATGATGTTAGATTTTTGGCATATTGTAAGTATAATTTCGATGGAGTTAATCCAGCGGATCTCTATTTGTTTGTACATACGCCGTGTTCTGCAGATTTGGTCCCTACGGATTACAGACAATTTAAATGGAACGAAATCAAATGACAATGAAGTTATATCAGCACTAAATGAATGGCTTGGTTTAATGGAGGTGACATGCAAACACAAGTTTATCAAATCTTCCGTTTGTCATAAGTTGGGTAGGGACTCGCATAGGAATCACTCCTCCCAAAGTGCCAGCAATTATATTTGAAAATGACATTTCTGTTTACAATCTAAACAAAGCCTTAACGGGAAACTCCTAGCTGCAATTGCTTATTCATCCCGCATGGTAAATAAGGTTGGTCAAAAGTAGTTTCCAAATCGCTGCGGGCACAGAACACGAATCTATGTACACAAAGATTACTCCCATGTTTAGTCAAGCACACAGAACATAATCCGTACGAAACGCTACGCTAAATAGTGTATATCGTACAAACAAGTCATTGTATTAACGCAGCACAGTTGTACGCCCTCTCTCTCACTCACTCTGCTGAGTGTGAGTGTTTTAACAGCTGTTATTTTAAGTTTAAACTAGTGATTAGAATGACGTTAGCCGGTTAGAGACAGGCACATAGGACGGGCAAGGTCAACGTAGTAAAGATTAACAAACATTAAACACACACTCACACTCACATATACTCGCAGTCAGAGTGGTCGGACGAACAGCGAGTGCAAGGCGAAGGTTACATCACATAACCTTCCTCAACGGCGGCGTGGGGAGCTTCTCGTGGATACGCCAGCTCTTGACAAAGGCGACGTTGCCGAATCGCTTTAGCTTTCTGAGGAAGTTGTGTGAACCGTGGTAGAAATTGGTAGATGGCGCCGCAGTCTTTCTGTATCACACATCAATTTATCAGTAGATTTTGTGACACCGAATTTAACGTTTGGTGTAATACAGAACTTGATATTTCTTATTGTGATCAATATGTTTTTGTTTCCAACCGTACACTGGTCTTGGAATATGTAACGCTATTAGGGATATTAAAGCATAGAGCAAATTAATCTGATTTTATATAGTACAGCTTATACTTTCTAGAGGGGCAAAAGGCAAATATCATAACTTGTTTAGAAACAGAGCAGTAAGAAGAGCAACATACTATTTTACTTGCATGCTCACTCTATTCTGCAATCCCTGGAAAATTAGTTGACATTTGAATGAAACAAATACGTTACTTTCTTTATTGCGGGATATCACGAGTTCTTGACTCTGATTCTTTGACCAATCACTGTTCCTTCTAAATTGGTTCATTCCAAACTATTTCTGACCAAAAGAATTTTGCAATTGTTTCTGCTACCATAGTGTGTAGTCCCTGATTTACTTTTTGTTGCCCAAGAATGGATTGGTTGGCTTTTTAGAGTACGTGACATTCTCAGCATCGTATGCCAAAACAACATGTAGAAAACGTTGTTTTTCTTTTAGATTTATTGTTTCAGTGTGTGATCCGCGTGATCAGTCATTTATTCTTGGAAAAAATAAAGAACAGAGAACAGATTACTGAAAAAAATTGAATTCAGTCTCTAGTGTTTGGTTTAAATTGTGATAATTATTTAACAGCTATTCATAGTCTTTCCTTATGCCAGGATTTAATTTATAGATTTTTTTCTGTAGCTCAACAACTTTAAACTAAAGTGGTGCATTTCTGACGATTAACTAGTTGTCCAATATTTAAATATTCAATATCATCATTTTCATTGCCTTGTTTTTGGTCTATTATCAAGATAGGTTTATCTGCGATTTTACTCATTTTATTAAACCTCAGTCACAACAGTAGTTTATCTAAAATATTTTATGCATGATTTAGGAGGTAGAGTAAATATCAGAGGAATTTGGAACAAGTCCTTTGTTAATGCTCATGGGTTATATTTATCATACACTATAGTGATTTTTCGATGCATTTTCAGTGTTCAAAAACTATATTTGAAATAATGAAGTTTTGGTAGCTACTGTACATTTATAAGAAACTGACGCAACTGCAGTTTTAATAGGGACAGTCCCGTTAAACGGAGAGTTTTCTGATACTTTTGCAAAAATCTACCGTTTTTTTATCAATATTTGCAGCACTGTTTGTATAAACGATGTTTATGGATCTTACAGCGATAACCGAATAAACTTTATTTCTGAAAACTTCTAACAATTTAATTTTCTGTACTTACGCATCTAAATAATGTTGTTTGTAACAACGTTTGCCTTTTTGTCTAAGTATATAATACTCGGATTTGTATACTATTCTGTATATATTTTTAAGATCTTTACCTTTTTAAGTAATATATAAGTTAAATATTTTATAGCTCTTGCCGTTATTCCAAAATGATTACTTTAACAGCTTTTTGATTTTTCGGTAATAATTTCATTTCTGTATTCTTTTCATTTAGAAAAATATTTTTATCTAACATCTTTAGTGATTTTCGGTAAGAACTTCCGATTTTTTATTTATTGCATTTATTTAAAAAATTATAATGACCTCTTCGTATTTTATTGATAATTGTGCTTATAATGTTATGATTTTTACATTTCTTTGCCCACATAACAAAGTTTTTCTCTTACAGTTTAGACGTTAGTCGTAATGTTTTAATTTGTAAACTTTTTGTTTCTAAAATTTTTTTTACTCACAATCTTGGAATTTGTCGATAAGCACTAATTTCAATTCAGAGTGTGTCAATTTTTGTATATTTTTGCCACTAAGAACATATTTTTAACACCCATTTTGATTTCCAGTAGCATTTACGGGGGCTGCCTCTTATATTTCGGGATTGGACAACCCTAGTGTTGCAATCTGACAACTGACAGTTCTATCGTAAAGTTTGACATTTTTGAGGTTATACGTACTCAGAACGTTTTGACATACGAGCGCTATGTGTTGTTTACAGTAACTTAAAGGATCCATCTCAGCCAATAAATGGAATTAAATCGTGAACATTTTCGTGCGATTATTTTTTACAACTTTCGGCGTGGATTAAGTCAGCAAGAGTGCATGGATGAACTTAATTTAATTTTTGGCGATGAAACTCCATCAAGGACCACTGTTTATCAATGGTATGGTGAATTCAATCGAGGGCGTAGTTCACTCCAAGCCGAATTTCGTGAAGGTAGTCCAAAAACAGTTGTTGTTCCGGAAACCATTGATGCTGTGCGCGAACTGATATTGCAAGATCGTCATGTGAACTATCGTGAGATTGAGTCAACCTTACACCTTAGTGGGACCAGCATACATTCAATATTGCATAAACATTTGAATGTCAAAAAAACCGTACCACTAGAACAACGCAGAACAGTCAATTATGAGTAGTACACAACCATTTGTTTGCCAGTTGTCTTCCAAGAAATGAGGAAAACCAACCGCCGAAGACGGATCACTCTTCACCACGACAATGCGAGCTCTCACACATCGGCTCAAACAACTTCTTTTTATTCCCGTACGTAAAAAACAAACTGCGAGGTCAACGTTTTTCGACAGCTGAAGAAGTGGTTGCTGCGTTCAGAATGCATGTTTTGGAGAAACCTCTATCAGAGTGGAAAAAGTGCTTCGACAATTGGTTCAAACCCATGCAAAAGTGTATAGATCCTCATGGGGAATATTTTAAAAAACAATAAAGCGATTTTCTATGATTAAATATCAAAAGCAGCCCTCGTAATCATCATCATAATGTACAGATTCGCATATTTTTTTTACTGGAGATACAAATTCTTTAACACTGTTGTCATATTTCGATAATTTGGCTTTTTTCAATAGAAATTTTTATTGAAAAACAAAAGAGGGGGGAAGGAGAGAGAGAGCGAGAGAGAGAGAGAGAGAGAGAGAGAGAGAGAGAGAGCAGAGCAGAGTAGAGCAGAGCAGAGCAGAGCAGAGCAGAGCAGAGCAATACATTACAGAGCAGAGCAATACATTACAGAGCAGAGCAATACATTACAGAGCAGAGCAATACATTACAGAGCAGAGCACAGCAAGGAGAGAAAGAGTCAGAGAGAAAGCTGAATAAAAGACGGGTTCGCTTATTGGAGTTACACAAAAACACTATTAAAATCACTGAAAATCTACATATAAATTACTTTTAGAGTTGAAAAATCTATAAAAAAGGCTTTTTTCAACAACTTTTCTATTTTCGGTATATGTTTAATTTATTATAATTTTCCGATTTTTATAAAGCACTTAGAAAGTATATTTATTTTCTTTAAAAGTTTAAAAGTTCAATAATATATATATATAATTATTTTATGATCTCAATCGTAGCGGTCTTTAGTGGCAACGTCGACAATCCCAATCTGGTTTTGCAGAGGAGTGAGTAGTGTGGCATGGTTTCCAGTTTAAGCAAAATGAATTTCACTAAGCTTTATATAGCGATTACGTAATCGAGAGAATCTCGTTTCATTTAACTCTTGCTGTCACTGGGAGAAATAATCTTTCTCTGTAGATGAATAATGAATCGTTGTGTGTTACGCTAAGTACAAGGTGAAGTCATGCTCAGCTCAGCAATCGAATAACTTCTTTGAATGGTTCGAAATATTATTCATGTTTGTTTTAGATTCCGTTCCTACAAACATGTCAAACAGTTCGTGTTTTCCAAAATTACATTTTTGCGTAATTTTCTGATAGTTGAGAGATTTTTCGTCTTTTTTATATGAAGAGCTTGAATATAGTCTTTTAACCGCAAAAAAGCCCGCATGCGTTTAGAGATTTCTAAAACACTTCAACTTATTTTAAGTGGAAAGTGAATTTTTCTAAAAACTTTCCACCTTTCTTCAAAAATAGAATTATCTAAATCTTATATTTCAGACACCATATTTTCAGGAGCATTCATTATATTCAGAATTTAAGACAATGATCTATTCTCATACATTTTCTATTAATGTCTGTTCATCTACTTCATCAACTCAACCGTTAACAGCATCGCTAGTTATGAAACAGAATATCGGTTCAACAACGCATTTAAATTATTAATAGATTCCGCACCTATCCATATCAATTTATATTAATGGTATTTTTATTCAATTGTTCAGGAAAGTTGTCTTTGACATTTACCAGTACGTCATAATTTATTGGTACATGCTGCCATAACAATAAATATGAATCCATATATGTACATGTGCATGTGTGCTGACTTTTATTCTGTTCCTGCTAAGGAGGGACTGTTGTTAACAATCGGTTGTTTTTGTTAATGAATGGTTCAGTTAAAAATAACATTACCTATTATTATTTCTAAAATAAGTTTGATCTTGTTTAGATGTTCGCTGTGCCACCTAATTTTCATTGTTAAAAACAAATAGTAGTAGTAATAGCAGTAACTGTCAGAATCCCATAAGATAGGATGGGAATCTACCCATTTATGGGCCTGCACGTTCCCTAGATCTAATGCCCTACATTTTTTTTACTGTGGAGCTATTTAAAACTGTTAGTGTGTCACCCCGAACACAAGAAAACACTGGAAAAACTATAACAGTGCATTGAAAATGTTAGTGATGTTATTTATAGACGCGGTGATTTTATTTTTGACACCTGAAGTTTAATGTTATAATAATTAATATCCCTAAAATCCTATAAAAACAAGTAAAATCTGTTTGGTGGTACGTAGAAGCTAAACTCTGGAACTACTGGACTTGTTCTAAAAATCATTCATTAATGAAAAGCTCCAAGTTCAGTGAGAAGCAATATTGATCATCACAAACGCGATGAACCTAACTTTTATTTCATCCTAATGTTAATAAGTTTGTTGTACCTTGACATTAATTTATGCACACTATATTTAATTTGAAATATGTATAAATATATTTTACAATTAGTCAAATAGGAATTTAACTTAACTCTCGTATTTTTACATTCAATACGTGTGATTGAATCGCTACAACTTTGAATGTTGTTTTTATTAAAATTTCATCGGCG
The DNA here is from genome assembly GCA_034190945.1 of Octodonta nipae. Lineage (NCBI taxonomy): Eukaryota > Metazoa > Arthropoda > Insecta > Coleoptera > Chrysomelidae > Octodonta > Octodonta nipae. The sequence goes on along the minus strand of CM067224.1, from coordinate 1,397,625 downwards.
TCAACAAGGGCAGAATTTTCCTGCTCTAATTAAAGTTTAATAACCGTGAGAGTTTCTGCCGGAATGCAACAGATGTCGCATTACTTATCCAGTATAGATGATGTATCAATTTCGAATGGACGCATTAATTTTTCATCAGCTTGGATATCATTGATTTTTCCGCTAACTTATATTACAAATTAACTATAATATTGGTCAACTGTTATAACCTTTCCAGAACGTGTTTATGTAAATAAGAATTACTCATATAGGGTAATCCATTTGTTTAAATATACAGGGTGATTAGAGTAATTATATCTTGAAATGGTCTAGATTTTCAAAACACGTCCTTTCAATTTTCTGACGAGTTTCAAAAAAATAAACATATTGAAAATAAAACCATGTTCTACGCTAAATAAATGAACTTTTTTGTAGTACAAGACTTTTACAGATTTTTTTCTATATTTCCAAAAAACATTTTTATTACTTAAGGACTTTTAAGTCTGAGATTTAAAATTTTTTAACCAGGTACTAGCATTTTTTGCATTAATTTGCTTGCAACAAACTTAAATACTAGAAAGTTTTAAAATCCCATAGGTAGGATTTAGGATACGTAGTACTTTTTTTGTTCGTTGTTCATAGGTTAATAATAGGTAAAACAAAAAGTAAATTTATAGAATGAGGAAACTTGTACACTTGTGCTATGATGAAATAATGCAAAGAGACATAAAACAAACCTTGATATCTACACACCTCTCTCGCTCTCTATTCGGTTTTATTGGCCTAAGCTGCCAGGGCTATCCGGACAGTCAAAGTGGGTTTCCAGCGATGATTGTCTGGGAATTCTCATACCTCTTCTAGAATGGTTCTAATAGTTTTTCTGTATGTACACGTTTATATACAGGAAGGGGCAATCTATAACTTCCAGAGCGTCTTTATCACTTTTAAAACCGTCTTTAGGGTTGTAGAATGTAAAGTATTTGAACGACAGGAATTAAATCACTATACTTTTAAGGGTTAACTAGCCTAACACATTCACACATGTGGTCAGCCCGCTATCTTGAACCGGAAGTCATTTACACACCTAAAACGCTAAAAATGACATAAACTATATTATTACTTTTATGTTTTTTTGGGGAATAACACCACAATAGAAATAAAACTACATATATTGCAGGAATACCAAACGTTTCAAAGTCTATTCTGACTTCGTTGTCAATGGCTTTATAAATAAAAATATAAAGCCATTGACAACGAAGTCAAGTATAAGTAAGTATAAGTAAGTAAGTATAAATAAAAATATAAAACCATTGACAACGAAGTCAGAATAGACTTTGAAACGTTTGGTATTCCTGCAATATACGTAGTTTTATTTCTATTGTGGTGTTATTCCCCAAAAAACATAAAAGTAATCAAGAATATGCCACAAACAACGTTTAGAAGACAAACTATATTATGTCAAACAATAGAATACAAGGAATAGAAAATAACCTTAAATTCATTCAATATATTTGACCACAGGCTGTTGACCGCAAAAAGTTCACAAAAAAGAAAAGAAGGCCATTGAAAAAGTAATTTACAAAGATTACTATATCAAAACTGGAACAAGATTCATAGATGTATGTAGAAGAAGTAAAAAATAAACTTAAAAGAAGTGAAATTCAAATGTATATATACATATAAAATTAACGATATAATTACATATATGATTAAGCAAGTTACAAGAAAAACTTAAGAAAATTAAATATGAGGAATTTATTCAGATCGTAAATATTTTCTATCAACAGACGAAAATGAAAAAGACATTAAAGACACCATCGTAAAAAATGGAAGAATGTTCAATTACTCAAAATTTACTGAAACCGGTAAATAAAGTAACATGTGAAATTAGTATAAATACCAAAAGTAAATAGTAAATCCTCAGAATTGAAAATATAAAACTTAGATCTGCAAGAATTCGACATGTATGTTATTTGGTAAATATATGCTCTTAGTTCTGAATATAAAGCTAAAACCATTATCAGAGCAATACATTAACAAACAAACAGAAGAAGACTGCCAAAGCCTGGGGGTTACCTCTAACGATCACAGGACCAACAGTTGGATAACAAAACGAAACAAAAATAAACTAACCTAATCTAACCAAACCTCAAATCTTTTGATTATACTATTTTTCATAGTGTACCAATTGTTTTTGTTATTGAAGAAGAGGTCATAAATGCCTAATTCTTTTTTGGATATCTAATTATGATTATTTTTAAGTTTTTTTGGGCAATAACCGAACAATCGAAATAAAACGACGTATATTGAAGGCAAACCAAACGTTTCAAAGTCTACTCTGACTTCGTTGTCAATGGCTTAATTTATTGATGTAAATTGCAAAATGAAAATTTGATTTATGACATTTAAATTGACATTAGAAAATTTGTTGTTTTTAGCTATACAGGTAGCAGATACCTAAATTTCAATTCAAATCATCCGAACACAGTAAAGAACGTTGTCAAAAAGTCATTATATTATATAGCAAAGACCAACTGTTCTGATGATAATAAATTCAACAAAGAAAAAATAATTATAAAAAATGTTCTCACTGGAAACAATTACCCCACAAAATTTATGAACAAAGAGTCAAACAGACTTGAACAGAAAACAAATCCTCCGAATCAACAGTTGCAATTATACCATATATACAGGGTCTATCAGAAAGATTGAAAAGAGTGGGCAACAGATTTAATGTTAAAACAACATTCTAAACAAGAAATACACTGAAATCTCTAATATCGAAAACAAAACCAACCACTAAAACCCAGAACTCAAAAAACTGCATATACAAGATTCCTTGCGAATGCAATAAATTTTATATTGGAGAAACATCGAGACCATTAAACGTACGAATAAATGAACACAAGAATTACATAAAGAAACGACAATTTGAAAAATTTAAATTTGTGAACATTCTTGGAACCTAGGCCATAAAATACAATTTGATAATTCAACTATACTTCACAAAGAACAATATAACACGAAACGAAAAAAAAAGAGTCTCCTTAATTCTTTTGAATGAAGACTATTGTGTTGCTTCTACTTCTGTAGAATTTAATCGTATCTGGAAGAAGTTTATTTAATTGTGTTTAAAAGATTTTTTTCTATTTTTTCAGTAACAATTTTATCAATTTTTTGTCGTTTTATGAATGTTTGAGGGCATTATGGGCCAAATTTATTGCAGAATCAGATCAAAAAGATTAAATAGCATCAAAATTTTCGTCAATCAGCGTCCACAAATTTTTTATACCAAGATAATTCCAATTTTTCGCGATTTTTGCAATTTTTAAGGATTTTTTCCAGCTTTTTTCGATTTAAAACAGCTTATGATTGGAGCACAATTAAAATTAGTGTTTGACAGATCAAATACATAATAATCATGCTTTTCTTAGAGCCTCAAAATTTTTTTCTTGTCAAAACATCGAATTTTTGGCTATTTTTGGGTTTTTTTTGCAATTTACTCGAAACTGAAGGCTGGACGGCCTAAACGGACTTGAAATTCGTATTCAGCGGGTCGAAAAACATGCCTGTAGATGGGTGGTGCCCGGTGTACAGACAATTTTTATTTTTTTGTGTGCCGGTGTTATTGATGACTGTTGCCCTAAAAACCTCAAGTTGTTGTTCACACTGTCCATTTTAATTCACTATAGATTTAACTCGGACATCAGATCATCTGTCAATCCTGTTCTTTCTGAATCGGTAATCCTGCAACGGTGTAATTTATCATTTCAGTACACACATCGTTAGAAAACTTCGATCATCACAATCAAGGCCAGCAACCAATCGCGTAGGCTATAAAACAATAGAAGACAAAAACTCAATCGACTCCATTTATTTCTATTGACTGCCGGTGAGTGGCGACACGTGGTCGTGACCGTGAACCCAGTTGGAATCATTCATTACCGACACCATTGATTGTGCAACATTTATTGTAGGTAATGGCGAATATGACTGAACAACGAATTATTGCGTGTCGTTTTAGTTGGGGCTTCCTCAAAACCAATGACGAGTTCATTAATATTAATGAGTGGATCAATTTGGGATCCGGTATTAATTTGGTAATGCTTGTCGAGTTGTATAATGCCTACAAAATATCAAATTTCTGTGTTCTTCGTCAATCACTACATGTTATAAAACAAAATTCTCTGCCGCGCCTGTCTGTATGTTCCCGACAAACTCCAAAACTACTGAACGGATTTTCATGCGGTTTTCACTGACTGATAGAGTGATTTATGAGGAAGGCTCATGTATATAGCTTGTCAAGGTTTTGTGGAAACTGGTTGGATTTTAAAGATAAATGTTAGAAGTGTCGGAAAAAGTTGAGCCGCTTGGGAGTTTTCATCGAAAACGATGCCCAATATCTTTGAGATAAAACAAAACAATACATTCTACAAAAGTCCGCGATCATCTTTGAAGGATAGCTTAAATATACTTATTATATGTCCTAAAAAATGGTCTGGTACAATGCAGTAATTGGACAGCTATTTAAACCTTAATCTTCAATCCTTACTACCCTAATAATCTCCTAAAACCCTAAAATGGTAAAACATAAGTTTTGATAATTTTTTAATAAAAAAAATCTGCTAACTTTAAAAGCTATAATTGAATAACCTTTTCCCGTTAGCTATTATTTTACAATTATTGCTTAATAACCATGTGCCAACAGGAAGTACCTGTCCAAAAATTTCTTGTTGTTTCAAATAGGAAAACAAGTAATTGATTTAGAGCCCTACTGACTAACAGTGAGACTGATTTTGGTTAAAAGTTACCCTGTTAGGAGTTGTGAAGTTTAATTCTGATGAAACCAAAAGAATTATGTTGTACCTACCTCTAATAATGACAAAAATTACATTGTTTTATGATATTATCTATATATAAATAGGTTAGATACCATTTTCTCCTCTGTTTTGTTTTGTTTAGTAGCTATTGATGACCTGTGTAGAATAGGGTAACAAGTTATGTGTTCTCATGTTAATTTGAGACATACAATGAAGTTGCATTAAGCAGTTACATATGCATATATATGTTTTAGGTGGTTTCCGGGAATTCATCCGCGTAGTTGATAACTGATCCCTGCCGGGATCGATGGTAAAATGACAACGTTTCGGCAGAGTCACATCTGCCTCTTCAGGTCGGTTCGCATAATTCTCGTAGCCTTCTGCTTTCGCTCGAATACAATATTCGAGTACGAGAATTATGCGAACCGACCTGAAGAGGGCAGATGTGACTCTGCCGAAACGTCGTCATTTTACCATCGATCCCGGCAGGGATCAGTTATCAACTACGCGGATGAATTCCCGGAAACCACCTAAAACATTTAGTGCCCGCGAAAAATTAAAACAAGTATATATATATATATATATATATATATATATATATATATATATATATTGACTGAGATATAAGGCGTTATAGATTATAATTATACAGGGTGATTCCAGATATGTTAGAAATAAAATGTTTCTTGGGTGGCACATAAGCAGTTGCATTTATAGAGTGTTTAAAATATAGAGTAGAGTTCAACTATAACTATGCAGGGTGGTTTGATATTTTTCATATTAAATAAAGAATTACGAATTTGAATACAAATAAAGTCCCGTTAATTATATCTGAAAATAGCTTGAATTTCCTTACTTATTGTCACAATTGGTCAAATTTCGGCCACTGGGTGACAGATAGTAGGCTTAAATCGGACAACAAAAACAATTGTGTTAAATTTTTATATTTTGAAAATGACTTTGGCATGAACACATTATCATTTACCATTTCTTATTTTATTTCTCATTTTAGGGGTACCGGTTCTTTGAACGATAGATCTACAAATTTTGATGTCTAATGGTGACTTATTTCTAGAAGCAGCTGAAACTGATAACAGATATTGTACATTTGAGAGCTCCCAAATTTTTGGTCGTAATATGTTCGGCTGTTATTATTATGAAAACCGTTATTTAATGAAATGAAAATTTAGTGAAATGCAGTCAAAAGTTTGTAATTTGAATTTTCAAGGAACATTAATACTCAATGATTTTCTTCTTCCAGTTCCGGATTTTCAATCGTTTTCAGGTTTGAACACATGCTTTCATATACCAAAGGCTATGACACTTACTCATAAAAACTTAGTTTTTTCCATCAATTTCATCTGCATATCAATCCTTAACTAAACGAAAATCTCTGTCTTGTGAGTTGATATAGTTTTTGCGAATAATCACTAGAGTCTGGGTCTGGTGAGTTAGAAGTACGATTAATCAATTTATACTGAGATAGCTAAAGTCGAAGTTTTGGGGGAGGGGTTTTTATCATCATACTTTACTTTTATTGCAAATAGTGACGTCAGCTATGAATATTTCAAAAAGTAGTCGCCATTACCTGCACTGTCTATGAAAAATTTCTGGAATATTGTCTAACACCCATTACATAATATAAATATTATTTTTCAACTGAAATAATATAAATCTATTCCCATGAACAGATTAAAATTTTTCAAAAGAATGGGTTGTATTACGAGGGCTGCCTTTTATATTTCGGGATTGGACAACCCTGGTGTTGCAATCTGACAACTGACAGCTCTAACGTAAAGTTTGACATTTTTGAGGTTATACGTACTCAGAACGTTTTGACATACGAGCGCTATGTGTTGTTTACAGTACCTTAAAGGATTCATCTCGGCCAAAAAAAATGGAATTAAATCGTGAACATTTTCGTGCGATTATTTTTTACAACTTTCGACGTGGATTAAGTCAGTAAGAGTGCATGGATGAACTTAATTTAATTTTTGGCGATGAAACTCCATCAAGGACCACTGTTTATCGATGGTATGGTGAATTCGATCGAGGTCGTAGTTCACTCCAAGACGAATTTCGTGAAGGTCGTCCAAAAACAGTTGTTTTTCCGGAAACCATTGATGCTGTGCGCGAACTGATATTGCAAGATCGCCATGTGATCTATCGTGAGATTGAGTCAACCGTACACATTAGTGGGACCAGCATACATTCAATATTGTATAAACATTAGAATGCAAAAAAAAATTGTTTGCGTTGGATCCCACACAATTTGTCAATCGTCCAAAAAAGGCTCGTGTCGATTGGTCGAAAGAAAAGCTCAAAAAATACGATCGCAGTGCTTCAAAACACGTTTATGATATAGTGACAGGTGATGAATCGTGGATTTACGCGTATGAGCCCGAAAGTAAATAGCAGTCGACTGTATGGGTGTTTCAAGATGAGTCGAATCCAACAAAAGTTGTTCGCGCACGAAGCACTTCCAAGAAAATGATCGCCTGTTTTTTCGGAAAAACTGGACATGTCGCAACCGTACCACTAGAACAACGCAGAACAGTCAATTCTGAGTGGTACACAACCATTTGTTTGCCAGTTGTCTTCCAAGAAATGAGGAAAACCAACCGCCGAAGACGGATCACTCTTCACCATGACAATGTGAGCTCTCACACATCGGCTCAAACAACTGCATTTTTGACCACTCAAAACATCGATTTAATGAGTCATCCGCCGTATAGTCCTGAATTGTCACCAAATGACGTCTTTTTATTCCCGTACGTAAAAAACAAACTGAGAGGTCAACGTTTTTCGACACCATTAGAAGCGGTTGCTGCGTTCAGAATGCATGTTTTGGAGATACCTCAATCATAGTGGAAAAAGTGCTTCGACAATTGGTTCAAACGCATGCAAAAGAGTATAAATTTTTATGGGGAATATTTTGAAAAACAATAAAGCGATTTTCTATGATTAATATTTGTTTTTGTTCTCTAATCCCGAAATATAAAAGGCAGCCCTCGTAATGATTAATTTAAACGACCATAATTTACTGAATCGACGGATTTTCCAAAGCCTTAAAATCTTGGAAATTACCAATAAATTTTAATTTTATGGACTTTGGTTAGTATTTTTATTAATCTCCGGTAAAGGAAAGTTCAAAAACCTCACAAAATTTACTGTCAAATTATGTTTGTTATTTTATTTAAAGCTTAAAAAACAACTGAATGTGTAAAACCAGGTATTTCACGATATTCTTTGAAGTTAAACAATTAAAGACGATATTTGATGACTAAGGAGAAATAAATTTGAATAGCTTGCCATCAAGGTGTAATTTTCATAAAATTTAAACAATTCCTTTCTTTAATATGGACTTTTTGAGTAATAATGAATCAGTGAATGAATGGGGACGTTCTTTGAAGGTTATTGCGTGCTAATTCTGGTAAAATTATAAAAGAAACTTGACGTTTTGAATACTTCTGTAATCAGTCGGCTTTTTAATCGTAAAGAAATTTCCTGGAAAACTTTTTAAAATAAAAATCATAGGCATAGAGTAACTTAAGAATTTGAGATTCCGAAATTCTAGTAATTCTAGAATAAGGTTTTAGATGTGATTGAATCCAGGTTGGTAATATGGAAATTCCTGATTAATTACAAACAAAATTATAAGCAGCTTGTAACAACGGAAATTTTAGTAGAACAGAAATGTAGCACAAATGAGATTCATGTAAATCAAAATTGAACATAAAAAATAAACCGTACTCACCAAATTAAAGTGACACCAGGGCTTTAACAAAATTTTTAATTTCTTTTGAGTAATTGTTGATTTGTCTTCCACACGTTGTTTGTGGCATATTCTTGATTATTTTTATGTTTTTTTGACGACGTATGTTGATGGAAAACCAAACGTTTGTAAGTCTGTTCTGACTTCGTTGTCAATGGCTTTATATTTATTGATTTAAATTGCAAAATGAAAAAAAAAAGATTTATGACATTTACATTGACATCAGAAAATTTGTTGTTTTTAGATATACAGGTAGCACAAAAAATTCTAAAGATCATGTATTATAGTTAAACAGCTTTCAAATTAGAAGAATTTGAAAGAGTTGTCTTTAGAATTTATAAGTGGCGTTCCTAGGTACGACTTTGCTGTAACATGGCGCATTCGCCAAACATACGATCAAAGAATTCTATTGTTTTAGTGATCCCATTAACGTCATAAGGGAAAACCTAGGAAAAACCTTATGAACTATCCCGATACTGGGTTGTTCAAAAGGAGGTTACCATTAATAATTTCTTCCTTATTTGTCGGTAACCAGATACGATTAAATTCTACAGAAGTAGAAGCGATACAATCGTCTTCATTCAAAAGAATTAAGGCAGACTCTTTTATTTTTCGTTTCTTTGTGAAGTATATGGTCTAGGTTCCAAGCATGTTCACAAATTTTCGATTTTTCAAATTGTCGTTTCTTTATGTAATTCTTGTGTTCATTTATTCGTACGTTTAATAGTCTCGATGTTTCTCCAATATAAAATTTATTGCATTCGCAAGGAATCTTGTATATGCAGTTTTTTGAGTTCTTGGTTTTGTTGGGTGGTTTTGTTTTCGATATTAGAGATTTCAGTGTATTTCTTGTTTGGAATGTTGTTTTAACATTAAATCTGTTGCACACTCTTTTCAATCTTTCTGACAGACCCTGGAAATGTGGTATAGTTGTAACTGTAATGTAGTTGTCCTGAGTAGTAGTAGTGTTACTAAGAGAAATTCTGGGTTGATTCGGAAGGTTTGTTTTCTGTTCAAGTCTGTTTAACTCTTTGTTGATAAATTTTGTGGGATAATTGTTTCCAGTGAGAACATTTTTTATAATTATTTTTTCTTTGTTGAATTTATTACCATCAGAACAGTTGGTCTTTGCTCTATCATATAATGACTTAATGACACCTTTCTTTACTCTAGTCGGATGATTTGAATTGAAATTTAGGTATCTGTTTGTATGAGTTGGTTTTCTATAAACTACTGTTTCGAATGAAGATTCTGTTTTTGTTATTAATACGTCTAGGAAAGATAGTTTGTTATTTTCTTCAATTTCTAGGGTAAATTTGATAGTTGGCTCTTTGTTACATATGTCATTTAATAATTTATCTAATTCTTCAAGATTGTGTTCCCAAATTACGAAAATGTCGTGAACGTAACGCCACCAAACTTAAGGTTTATTTTCCATTGACAAGTCAGAATAGACTTTGAAACGTTTGGTTTTCCATCAATATACGTTCGTTTTATTTCGATTGTGGTGTTATTGCCCAAAAAACATAAAAATAATTGTTGATTGATCAAGAAAATATAAATACATTGATTGGCGTATTCTATTATAGCTCCACATCACGAGTCTCTGCATTAAAGTTTAACTGATGGTAATTTCGAAAGCTGGCTGGACTATTATAACTGGAGATTGGATAAAATGGAGGAGCAAATGGAGTACTTTTGCTATAACCTCTTGGTTCACGTGTATAATATACATTCTTGGTAACGTGTGGTGGAGAAATTTGAGGTTGGTTCAAAACCAAATGAATGGAATCTTAAATTTAATGCCTGGAAGAAAAGTAAGTCCTATGACTTTAAATCTCAGATCGACTATTTTATTAGTGGAACAGCCAAAACAGTACTAAGTGTCCAAAACCATAGAGAAGCTTCTCCCCCACCCTACTGCGTTAATTAAGTTATATAACCCTCTCAAGCATGAGGTCCGTTCCAAGCTCTGGATCTGACTCTATTTACAAATGAGTATATCTTCCAAATAACATAGTACACCATAAAAACCCAGAGGACTATACCTAAAATGTGGCTGTCATGTTTTTCTGTCAGACATTTACCTTCTAAAACCATCAAATTAGTCAAAAGTGTCAACAAAAAAGTAAATTCATTCACTTATAAAACCAATACATAAAATGAATTGAATATGAATTTAACAATATCCGAGTGAGAACAAACCATTGCCAGTTCTATGAATAAACCATAAAATTCAATCTACAAGATACAACTCTATAGTAAATCAACACCTGCAATAGTGAACAGCTCTCGTACTTATCTGCATTTGTTGCGAAACATCGTTAATTATTCATCACAATGTATATATAGAGTGCGTAATTAGTCCTAGTTGCACAATGGATTCGAAGTTGATTTTAGCTTTAACTACAACAGCAATTACCATATGGAAATTAAACCGACTCTAGCGTAATACGGTTTTCTAAAAATAATCCGACTAACTGCCACATTATTGGTTTCCGCATATCTATTTTGGAATCGATGCTATTGCATGTTGATGCGGTTTTAGCAGAATGAGTGAAATGTCAGTTACGAAACTTTTGAAGAATTACACTTGAATATGTATCCTGTAATGATGTTTTCTTTGTGTGCGCTTGCCATTATGTGGTTCTAAGTAATCGATTATTAATATGCACTCGATGAGGTTAGACAGACGATAAAGTTTTATTGAATTTATTGCAGCATTTTGTGACGTTATTGTCGCGTTGAATGTGGTCAGGTTTGTGCAAGAAACGGTCGTAGGTATTATTCTTAACGTTAAATAACTTAGTAACTTTTCTGATATGTTAAATTTACTCTACAAGATATGTTCTCGAGTGTTCTAGCTCTAGTGCAAGTAGTACATAATACTGATTTTTATTTTTTCTGAGTTCTTTGGGAATAACAAAACATAAGTATTTCAAAAGTCCAAACGCTTCAAGGTCTAAATCAGACCCCGTTTTCAATAGTCTTACACAAAATGACCTTAAAAAATTAAAAGAATTCCCATGACAAATATCGTAATCACAATTTGACAATAAAACTGATGTAACTAAGGGACTTTACTGCAAATTTGATATATACAGGGTAGCATCAAAAATTTTAAAGTTCATGTGAAATAACAAACCTTCTTTCAAATTAGAAGTTCACGTGGCGTTCCTAGGTACGGCTTTGTTACAAATTCGCCAAAACTGAGACCAAAAAAATTAAGATGTTCCAGAGATCTCATTAAAGTCATTAGGGAAAACCTAGGAATAACCTTATGAACCAAGGTTCACAAATTTTTGTCTTTTCGAATTGTTGTTATATAATTTTTGTGTTAATTTATTCGAACATTTATGTTATTTGTTATTCGCAAGAAATCCTATAAATGCAGTTTTCTGAGTTTTGTGTTACGTTATTTGATCTAAGATGTCTTAAGTATATGCATTATAGAATATATGGACACTATCCCATTGGGGATAGTGTCCATAACAGTGTGCCGTTAAATATGTGTACAATAGAATCGCTCAAATGTAGATGCAACTTTGATATGCTAACTTTTCTATATAAATTGGCAAATAATTAGATTGATTGTCCATTTTTACTTAGTAGGCTGAACTTCAAAGTACCTAGGCCAGGAATAAGACATATTGGTATTTTTTGTATTCTTGTTCTCTCTTTTTCTCTTCTTTTTGTAGCTATATCTTACTAGTATGTATTAATTTGTTAAGAATTTAAGTATTTTTGTTATATTTTAATTTAAATTTTTGCTTGTTTTTTAAGTCTAAAAACCAACGTTGTGTATCTTTTCCTTTTCTTTGTAATTGGGTTGTTGGGGGATTTTCGGCCCGTATTTTTTATATCAATTTTATTACATATTTGTAAAATTTACGTAAAAATATTTCCAAAATATACAGGAAAGGTTTATCCATTTATATTTAATAAAATTGAGTAATTTATCATAACTAGCTGTCGCCCCGTGGTCGAAATTCGACCAATTGTGTCAACATCTCTGGCAGGATAAGTAACCTGAAAATTTTATCCTGACATTCTATCCTAGGACTTTAGGGAGAACAGCAATTACACAGAACGGATCCAGATTCGGAACCTCTGTGTGATAGTTTCCTCGAAAATCCTAGATGTCGGTCTTATATCTCGCTTCTACAAATAACTAACGAAATTCAAGTTTTTTTCATATATAATTCATAGGACTTTATTTGTGTTCAAATTCGTAATTCTTAATTTAATATGACAACAATTCAACCGCTAGTGGGCTACCCTGCATATTTATTTTTTCTAACCTCCCTGTATAGCTATAATTGCACTCAATTCTCTAACATTTATTAACATCCTCATTATAATAATTCCACCTCATTATATATTTCCACCACCCTGTATATGCAACTGCTCATGGACCACGCATAATATTTTTTAACATTTTTGAACCACCCGGTAAAGTATTCTGTATATGCCACTGCCTATGACCCATCATATTTACTTTTTTTGTTTATGAAATTTTTAATTATTCTCTGTAACTCTAATTCTACTCTGACCTATATTTCAATCAATATATATGGGGCTTCGTGGGCTACTCTATAAATCATTTCCTTTTCTAACATTTTTTATCATCATCCTGTATATCTATAATTCCTCTCACCCTATATTTCATGTTCCCTATATATACAACTGCTTATGGGTTACGAAATGTTGCATTTCCATTTCCGCCCCTGCATATGCATCTATGTATAATATTTTTTCACCACCCTGTATAACTGTAATTCTACTGTACCTTCTATTCCAAGAACCCTGTAAATTCAACCGCTAATGGGCTTCCCTATATAATTATTTTATTTAGTTATAATTGCACTCTACTCTATATTTTAAACACCCTATAAATGCAACTGCTTATGTGCCACTCACGAAAAAAAATATTTCTAACATATCTGGAATTGCCCTGTATAATTATAATATACAACGATTACTTTACCACTAAACAATAACAACGCTTGCATGCCACTTCCCGAAGTACATGCTCTAAGTATATAACAGCATTGGTCTCTCTATATATTATTCCTCAATGTTTTGAGTCTGGCGGCGGCGGTACAATCAGTTGTTTGGCATTGACATTTTGGACGTACCCTGTTTTCCAATTAGCGCACAATTGAGCACAGTGTCGCACAGTGCTAGCACTGAGTGTTCCAATTACAGCAGTAGCTCTCACAAATGAGCACAAGAAATAACTGTGCCTTTGGGATGTTTTCTGTTGGTTTACCAAGTAAACATAAAACTTTATCATAAAACATGAAGTATGTTCCAATTAACGCCCAAAAATTACGGTACAAGGCGACAGAAAAACACTTTGTGCTCTAGTAATTGGAAAACAACCATTATTGAATTATTCTGTAAATAATTTACGTACACATAAACGTCAGTTGATAACTTATGAGTAATACACTTTTAACTTTATGGTGATCAGTGTACTCTACCGGTTGGTTTTAAAACAACCATGTTCCAATTAACGTCCTAAAAATTGCCGCACTGTGCGGTACAAAATCACTTGTGCTCTGCTAACTGGAAAACTGCCATTAATAATGAATTTTTATTATATTTTATTTAATGAATGAAGCAATATTTATAAATTAATATTAGCATTCTGCACTGAAGGTCGTCAGTAGCTACTAAACAAAACAAAATTGAAGAAAATCGGTTGAGGAACAGAGGAGAAAATGCTACCTAATCGTTTTGTCTTTGCCTATTTATATATAGATAGTTGCCTTAAGCTTTCTAGATAAGCTGACTTTCTAATTCGCATTGGTTCATATCTTAAGTGATTTCCTCTATTGATAACAATTGCACAATATTGATTTCGTTCTGCTTGAACAAATGACGAAATCATTAATATATACACTATTAAGTAAATCCCGCGTTTTGGTATACTTGTAAACACTCAGCATCCTCATGAAATGATGTCAGCACAAATTTTAATTTATGGCCACATAAATTGTAGTAACGTAGGTAATCTAATGATTGAGTACCAAATAAATATATAAGTGGGAGGTACAACCGCGACTTCAGTGAACAAACAGCAGGTGTGACATACTCCGGACTAGCCAGGGTTATGGCTATAATTAAATGAATGGGTTATTAAGATACATAAGTGGTCTAAAACTATTAAATCCTAACAAAAAATACATTCAATTCAGTTGGCTTCGCCCACGTCAAACTACTTAAAGCGCGTTTAAGTTTTTTAATTAACTTCTTATAAATACCAGTACAGGGTGATGGCAATAAACGTATGCTAAAATATTCTGTAATATAAAGTTACACTTTCTTTGGAAATTAGTAGAATTAATATCAATAATTTACGTTGATTTTGTTGTTGGACTAATAATTCGGGTAAAACAAAGTTGGAATTGAGCTCCGCCCTTCCATTTAAAAGAAGGGATTTTGCAGTTTATGGACATTTTTTGGTAATTTTAATGACAGGTTTTAAGCCTAGGAAATTATGATAATTGCCAGCAATTAGCCAGATGTATTTTTGGATGATAGGGAGTCCTAAGTCAATTTATATCCTATACTTTATAGAAGCTCCTTCTCATATATAGCTTTTAGATTACTTCTGTAAACTTAAAGTTAATAGAATTTTAGAACCAAAAGAAAGTTTTATATAGTATGACTACGTTTCGACAATTTTCATCATACTTATCTTACAGAACAGCTTACCATAATTTGTCATTTTACCTTCTTCTTGGACGTTAGTTTTATAGGTTGAAAAAGATCTTTATAAAACTACCAATTAAAAATCCAATATGGCTGTTTGTGACACAAACTTATCTTTTTTTGAATGGAAACCATAGTTGGCTATGACCTCAAAAAATCGGACATTTTTAGAGCGTTTCAACGATATAATACTCGATATAGTTATTCAAAAAAATAACGGAGTTATGGATGCTTTTCTCTCTTATTTTCACTTTTAACATAGTTAGCCATGAAATAGATTGATTTATTAATAACTATTCCAAAAACATTGAACGTTTTTTTATTAGGTATATCAGATATCGAAAAAACTAAATAAGTAGGTAGTTACTAATAACTTAAGAAATTAAAGTACATATAAATGGTTACCATTTAAGTTCGAAAAGTCCACCATTGTTATTTAGACAAAAAATGCATCTTTTTAACATTGACATTACCGCTTTCCTCACAGATCACAATTTCTTTAATTGCTTGTAATACCGCCTTCCTTAGGCCACCAACTGTCTCATACTTTCTTTTGTATACCTTGTTTTTTAGCGCACCCCATAAATAGAAGTCTATAACTGCCAATTCGCTAGACTGGGGTGGCAATTCGCGTGGGCCATTTCTTCCTATCCAAGAGTTTGGATAGATATTATCAAGTGTTGTCTTACTAATAACGAGTTATGAGCAGGTGCTCCATTATGTTGGAACCACTCAATTTCTAAACGAGCTCTAAAAATGTCCGATTTTTTGAGGTCATGGCCAACTATGGTTTCCATTCAAAAAAAGATAAGTTTGTGTCATATCTCGAAAACGAGAGCTGTCACGCAAACAGGGACATGACAATCATATTCGGGATACAATTCCCTTCAATTTTGATATTTACAGTTTTTTTATAAAATCAAAAACAAAGGAGCTAGGATTTGACTAAATCGACAGAATTTCGTTTTTTCAAAATATCTAGTAAGCCATGACTTTTTACAAAAATCCGAGAAAGTGTCATTAAATTGGGCCAGTAAAACTGCAAATATTTCCTAATTTAACCATTGCTCTATCTACGCTAGTTTCCGAGATCCCCATACTGATTGTCAAAAAAACTCACCCTGTATATACAATTTATTTATTCTAGTTCTAAAATAGGGGCAGCAGTGAAGTATTTATTAACATAATATTCTATTTTTTTTGCACCAAAAACATCTGAACTTTCTTATTGTCTTGCTCTTCATTGACTGATTCGTCAGGTTATCTTATGTTAGGCCTTCTAAATGGGTGTATGGGAAATCCATATTTCGACCGGGTCCCTGATACCGCGCGTGACTGTTCGACGGTTAAGCTAACTATTGTTCACAATTATATTTGTTCCAAACACCAAATACTGCTTCACCAAAACGCCTGTCACAGGAATCTTTATATCGCACTTTGTTCTCAGAATTACCCTGTCTGAACTCGTACATGGACAAACGTAATAATAGCCTTTATAGCTCAACTTTATGGGAATTCGAATAACGCGACGGCATAAAAGTTAATACTACGAACACAGCTGATCCGAAATATCATCACAAAGCGTTCCTCTATTGTTCTGAAGTGCATTTTAATATAGTGCAGAAAGTTTCAGAATGTATTGTAGTAGGAAAACCAGTACGTCGAGTCGTGTTCGCGGAAATATGTTAATTCCGCGTAAAAGAGTTTTAGTCATTTTGTAACGACTTGGTCATATAATGAATGGCTATTATTTACGATGGCGACGAATATGGTTAGGCGATTACGTGAAAATTCCGTGCGAGGATTAAGTAAGTCTGCCAATCGATGAAGATGGTAATGATGATGACCTTAACGACGATTTTATTTCGTGTCACTTTTTAAGTAATTGTTGAATGGCTGATTTAGTATAATGATTTAATATGAATACGGTGTGACTGCATTGACATTGATGTTAAAGGAAATGTAATTGAATACATGAATATGTCATTTTGATATGAAATATATGGCCTTCTTCTTCGTTAGAGTGGGACTGTTCCTCGTTGGTTGCCACAATTCCTGTTGTAATGAATTTAAATTCGTGATTTTGCTTTAAATCTACGTTTTACCAATATAATATCTATATATAAATAGGCAAAGACAAAACGATTAGGTACCAATTTCTCCTCTGTCTCTCAACCGATTTTCTTCATTTTTGTTTTGTTTAGTAGCTACTGACGACCTTCAGTGCAGAATGCTAATATTAATTTAAAATATTGGTTCATGTATTAAATAAAATATAATAAAAATTCATTATTTACGTCCATAATGTCAACGCCAAACAACTGAATGTGCCGCCGCCGCCAGACTCAAAACATTGAGTAATTATATATAGAGAGACCAATGCTGTTATATACTTAGAGCATGTACTACTGGAAGTGGCATGCAAGCGTTGTTGTTGTTTAGTGGTAAAGTAATCGTTGTATATTATACAGGGCGATTCCAGATATGTTAGAAATAATTTTTTTCGTGGGTGGCACATAAGCAGTTGCATATATAAGGTGTTTAAAATATAGAGTAGAGTGCAATTATAACTAATAAAATAATTATATAGGGAAGCCCATTAGCGGTTGAATTTACAGGGTACATGGAATAGAAGGTGCACTAGAATTACAGTTATACAGGTTGGTGCAAAAAATCTTATACAGAGATGTATATACAAGGTGGCGGAAATGGAAATGCAACATTTCGTAACCCATAAGCAGTTGTATATATAGGGAAGATGAAATATAGGGTGAGAGGAATTATATACAGGATGATGATGAAAAATGTTAGAAAAGGAAATGATTAATAGAGTAGCCCACGAAGAGTTCCATATATGATGATTGAAATATAGGTCGGAGTAGTGGCATATACAGAATGGTTTACCGGGTGGTTCAAGAATGTTAAAAAATATTATGCGTGGTCCATGAGCAGTTGCATATTCAGGGTGGTGGAAATATATAATGAGAAGGACTTATTATAATGAGGATTTTAATAAATGTTAGAGAATTGAGTGCAATTATAGCTATACAGGGAAGTTAGAAAAAATAAATATGTAGGGTAGCCCATTAGCGGTTGAATTGTTGTCATATAAAATTAAGAATTACGAATTTGAACACAAATAAAGTCCTATGAATTATATCTGAAAAAAAACTTGAATTTCGTTACTTATTTGTAGAAGCGAGAAGTAAGGCCGACATCTAGGATTTTCGAGGAAACTATCACACAGAGGTTCCGAATCTGGAACCGTTCGTGGAATTGCTGCTCTCCCTAAAGTCCTAGGATAGAATGTCACGATAAAATTTTCAGGTTACTTAACCTGCCAGAGATGTTGACACAGTTGGTCGAATTTCGACCACTGGGCGACAGCTAGTTAAATTTAAACGTCTTCCTTCAGGATTTTGCGATTTATGGGTCGGTATGTTAACTATGCTCAATTCGCAGTTTATTGCAACATGCCTAGAAAAGTCAATCACGGTTGATTTGTAAGATATTTAACGCTCTACAACTTTGTAATTTAGCATTTTTTCTAGAACTTAATTTTGGGAGGCCAAGAACAACAAATGAAGTGTCTGTCGAAAAAATCACTATTCTTTATACAAAAAACGCAAATTGTAGAGAATCAGTTGAACTCAATAACATTTTAGTTAGTTTTGATATAACATCACTGTTCATCAAAGTACCCATCTCAGACTCCCTATCGATTATTAGAGAACTGCTCTCGAAAAACTGACACACCTTGGATTTACTCATGTTGATAAAAAAATGTCCACATATTTTCTTTTTCAGAATAAATATTACATGCAAACTTCTGGTACCCCCAGGTTCGCCGCTATCACCGGTAGTGGCAAATATCTTTATGGAAGCCTTTGAAGCAGTGACTCTGGGGTCTTCAAGCCACAAACCCAAAATCTGGTTGAAAGATGTTGATGACACTTTGTCATTTGGCCACATTGACAAGAGGCACCCCAATTTTTCTTTAATCACATTAATACCCAACGTTCGAACATCAAATTCACGATGGAAATTGAGTCCAATGGATCCCTGCTCTTCCTGGACGTGTTTGTTTCACGAATGCCAAATAGTAGCCTGGGCTACTTTGTATACAGAAAACCAACACACACCCACAGATATCTTCACGCCCGGTCCCATCATCATCCATCTCAGAAACGGTCAGTCGTGAACTCCCTGGTGCATCGAGCTATATCAATTTACGAACCCAAAAATTTGAGAAGACAATTGGCTTGCGTAGAGCGTAGCCTACTAAACAACGGCTACAGTAAACAAGAGATACACAACTCCATTTCACCAAAACCCCGTTCGTAAGAAAGAATTGTTACCTAGTAAATCAGTAGCATATTTGCCATGTATCAGCAAGGTCACGGATAGGATTGGGAAGCTTCTCCATAAGCACGAGGTGAAAATAGTCTTTAAAACACTACCCAAACTCTCACAAAAGTTACCCTCTCCCACTGATAAACAAAATCCTCTTTCATCCAAGAGTGTTTATTCCATCCCATGCTCATGTGGGGCAGTATACATCGGTGAAACTAGTCGATCTATAAACAGCCATCTATCTGAGCACAGACGTTGTTTTAAAACGGGCCTGCTTTCAAACTCTGCTGTAGCTGAATATCATCACGAAACGGGCCACCAAATCCTCTTCGACAGTTCCTCTATCGTGGCCAAATTATTATTTCATCATTTGATAGATCCAAAGTGTTAGTCATTTGCCATTTGTGCTTCAGTGTGACAAGTTCAACAAAGTGAAGTTTCAAAGTGTGTTTGTGAGAAAAAGGCGGAACAAATGTGTTCGGCGTAAGGTAAGTAATATTTCAATTTTCTTATTTATCTATTTTCAAAATTCTTCACATATGATTAATACCTACATAAAAGTGGATAAGTGCTATTCTACCAAAATACAGATTTTTTGCATCAATAATTGGCTATAATTTGCGAGCCTAAGTTATATACTTTGCTTGTTATTATTTACTTTCAGCTACTTGACTTCTGACCATTTGTTTTTGTTAAAAATGTTTCAGCAATTTAAAAGGCATAACTTTTCCATGTATGCACACATTTGGGCGAAAGAAAACTCTTCGGATACAAAGGAGTCTGGATATCAAAAAATGTTTAGTTTCACTGGGTTTTGTTTACTGAAAATTAATAGTTATAGTTAGTATTGGTATCGTTGGTATCATTATGGAGTTGCTGTATAAATTTATCAAGAGAGTGTATATTCATATGATTTTCAACTATTCCTCAGTAGTCGAATTGTCTATCTAAGCCAAATTTGACGAAAATGGTTACTTAATTAAGAATTCAAAATAACGCAACATGTTTTTATTTAGTGAAATCGTTTAAAAATATATGTTTCAGATTTTGAATGTTGGACCTGTTTCCGGAACCCCCTGTGTAAATAACAAGCTCTATTTACATATAACTGTTAACAATTAAAAATTTTCACTGGGGCACAAAAAATGGTCTCTACATCTGACTATAACCATCTAGGATTATGCATGCCCTCAATCCAAATCTGACGTCCATTTAACAGGTACTCTCACCAAAAATTGCCATTTTGGTTATCACTTTTATGTTCAATTAGTCGGTTCGAAGAGGGGGGGCAGGAGAGGAGAGCTGCTCCTCCCCTGGACGTAAAAAACCTGCCGTGTTTGATAAAAGTTTCTCACAAATTTACTGAATTCCCCCCCCCCTAGACGAAAAAAAAATTCTGATTTGCCCCTCTCTCTAGGACTTTGTTTATCCAATTTGCCCCCTCTAGAAGACATTGTCTTATCAAATTTGCCCCTCTCCAAACCAAAAGCTGGGCACATGCGTGACCACAGCCAACATGCTTTTGCAGTCAATGGATTTTAAAATCACAAAGATCGTATAATTATTGCTACGATTATTTTCGTGTGATTTCTGTCCTGTTGCACACAGCCCGACTCCCAATTTCTGGTTTCTTTGAGTTAGTTTTCCTTGAAATTCACGTTGAAATATTAACCAAAGTTAATAAATTTAATAATAAAATGAGGTAATCCTAACTTCAAGAGTCAAGAAGAAGGTGACTTCTAAGGGTTTAAACCTCTAAACGACAATGTTTAATGTAATAACCCAAAAAATCTGGATTTAAAATTTTATTTAGACAAATTTTGTACAGGATCATCTGTATCCGCCCCTGAAATATCAACAAAAATTGCTTACAAAGTTGTACATAATATATGGCGGATGCGCTAGTTCTACGAATATTTCGTTCAAAGCTCAAATCATAGGAAGTTTTTTAATTTTGCAAAACCAGGTATTCATTTCCAAGTTGAATCTTGTCTTGGATAAGTTCAAACTTTCAAAGATCAAAATCGTATTCTTTCTTAATCCTCATTATTTTTTTTTTCAAACATACAATTACATAATTTCTATTAAATTTGTTGGGGTTTTTTGATCATTTATCAAAAATCTACTGAACATTGTTTTGTAAAGTCTCTTTACCGAGATTTGACTGGCAATATAACAATCTAGAAAGATGTAGTCATTATACCTACTTCCTTAAAAAAATTCCAAATTAATGTTAAATATATTTTTAAACAAAAGTAGTGAATTAAAACAAATATAAGTAAAAACTTGTTTTACAACCCCTTGATACTAGAATCTAGCAGCAAATGCATAATTCTGATTTATTAATATGTAAAAATATTGCACCCTTGAAAAAACTTAAATATGTGATTAAAAAAGTTAAGAACATCCTTATATAAATTTTCTGCAAATTGTTGATACTTCAAATTCAAATTTTATTTACTAATGTATCATGTAATGGTTTTACAAAAATCGTTGTTGTATTTTTCTAACTGTCTACACGAGACTACTTTTTATTTTCTGCAATATGCGATAATTTCTTTGTTTAGGGTTTAATATGAGAATGATTTTCCAAAAAACCTTCGTAATATTTTCTACAAGCTATATGTAACTGAGAGTAGTTAATATAGAGAAATAAAATCTTCTCAAAAATTTTTAGATTTATGTTAAATATCTCATTAAAAAGAATTCACAGGGACATAGTTAAAGAACTTTTGTGTAACCTCTTGATACACCAAACATTCAGAAACTATATTTATATATGTAAAAAATGACAAGGAAATAGTTGTCCAAAAAGCGTTCCAACATTTTTTGAAGTCGCTAAAAGAGATTTTAAGTGGAACATAGGTATACTTACAAATTAGACATTATGCTTCCTCAAATTGTGAAAATAGTTGCAATCAAAACTAATAATATTATATCAACATAGAAATTACTTTGTATAGACTTCAGTTAGAAAAATAATTGTCCAAAACGTTCAACTTTTAACTTTTTTCAAACTCTTCTAACAGATTCTAGCACGAAAGGCGTAAGCAACTTGATTATTTAGATTTATAAATTTATAAAAATAACAACCTCATAGAAAATCTGTAGACTATATGATTAGTTTAGGCAAATGTGTTAACAAACATATTTAAGCAAATGCAACCTGTTGAGACTTCAGTTAATCATACAATTTCCCGAAACTTGCTACAAAACCTCCAGAATTCATCTCTATACTAACCTTCTCAAGTAAGAGCAAAATATCCAAAAAACACAACAATAATCTAAACACCCACAATACAATCTCACAAACAACACTTAAGTAAAGTTGCCACCACCGATTCCGCTGAGTAAACACGACTCCGGTCTACAAATACGCTCACATACTACGAAATCGGGTGTTAGCGCGAGACTGAACGCTGATCGGGTTCTTCTCGTAATGTTCTACGCTACGAAATACTATCGTAGTGGTTGTTCTGCCAACCTAAACGTCGAGCAAGGTGCCACGAGTGAGTGCGACTAAAAACTAAATAAAAACCTGTACGACGTACGCTTGGAAACGCTGAACAGCCGAGGCGTGTGTATACCGTGTATCGTAGATCTCGACTCGTCTATAGTACACACCGTACACATTAATTTGTGGAATGTGCAAAACGATTTATCTTCACAGGGTAGGGGGTGTGACAGTGGCGTAGGTTGATAACCCAGACGATCTTTGGATTACACGATTCAGATCTGGCAAGCTTGGCGGTGTGGTTGGTGGTAAAACTAGACACTATCTGTCTGGGTAATCTTGCAAACAAGCTAAAAATAATGTTAATGCTTTCTGCTGGTAGTTAAGATATTAAATATTATTTCCTAAAAAACGAAGAACTCCTAGAAACTGGTTGGCATAGCAGGGCTCTACTATTTGATAAAAGATTTGAACGTGAGTTTAAAATGTATACTTCGGAGGACATTTGACAACCTAAAGCATGCAAAACTTAAATCATATTTCTGAAAAGTGTACTATTGTCCATTAAAACAACTCTCCTATGAAATATCACAAAAGTATCGTCTTTTTCATTTTCGAACACTTTTTAGAGTTCCGTTTATACAATATACGGATACACTTATGATATCACTGCGGATTTTGAGTTTAGGGGTACTTCTGGGGGGAAAACTAATAAAAATCGACCGTTCCCCCCCTAATCTCCGAAACTACTGACCCTAAAATTGTGAAAAAAATAGGAAATATAGAACGTTGCCCGAACTTTACAAGAAAAATAAGGAGAAACCATTAATATTAATTTTGGGGAACAAACTATAGAATTAACTGAAAATTTAAAAATAAAAAAAAATTCAAACGCATCATGTAATACATCA
Organism: Octodonta nipae; assembly: GCA_034190945.1. Taxonomy (NCBI): domain Eukaryota; kingdom Metazoa; phylum Arthropoda; class Insecta; order Coleoptera; family Chrysomelidae; genus Octodonta; species Octodonta nipae. The sequence goes on along the minus strand of CM067224.1, from coordinate 1,373,613 downwards.
AATGAAAGGTCCCATTATGAGGAACATCAATATATTTTTTTATATTTAAAAATAAATTGGTTAAAAAGATATTAACGAAAATATACCAAAATTTACCCATCCCCCCCCCCCTTATCTACGAAACTATAGAACGTAAAGTTTTGAAAAAAATTGGAGGTATAGAGTCTGACCTGAAGTTTACTGAAAAAATAAGGAGAAACCTCTACTACTACTTTTCATTTTGGGGGCAATTACAGAATTAAATGGAAAAAATAAAATTAAAATTGTTGCTAACCCATCATGTTATATGCCAAGTAAAAGGGCTCATTATGACGAAAACAAATATAACTTTTTCATATTTTTAAAATAAATTAATTAAAAGATATTAACAAAACTATAAAAAAATTTGACTCATCCCCCCTTATCACCGAAACCAATAGCTGGAAAATTTTGAAAAAAATGGAGGTATAACCCCTCACCTGAACTTTACTGGAAAAATAAGGAGAAACCCCTAATATTCATTTTAGGGGCAAATTATAGAATTAAATGGAAGAATAGACAGAATAGACTTTGAAACGTTTAGTTTTCCTTCAATATACGTCGTTTTATTTCGATTGTGGTGTTATTGCCCAAAAAACATAAAAGTAACCATCGAAGTCTTTTTACCAATTCTTTATTGTACGTAATTCAGTTGTTGAATTTTTTTTCTAGGCTAAAATTTCATTTTATTTGTTTAGAAGTTAACAGTGATTGATATCCTTCAACAATTGGATATGCGATAATTACCATTTAAAACTTTTATTAACTTCGAATGGAGATTACTTTAAAACTGACAACAAATAGAAATAAATGTTTGGTTTTGGGAAAAAACCTTTTGCTTTTACATTTGTGACCCAGCAAAAAAAATTGATAATATTTTTTACTAGCAAAAACTTTTAAAATCTTATGAAGTTGTACATCAACCTCACCAAAAACAATAAGTAGCATGAATACAAAAATGTTTGATAAACATAAAAAGTTGAATGACATTCAAAGCATAAGGTAGGTAAGTACTGCCGAAGTTAATCCGATTATAGCATTTAACATTTAAATCCCCTCTATCCGGAAAATACTCTACAGTAAATACTATTTAAAAATATAACTCTACATAAATGGCCAATAATAAAATTTACCTAATAATGACATCGGTCAGCAACATAAGCTGAATAGATCCTTACAATTCTTAAAACTTATCCTCGTTCTGAGTATTTATAATGAAAACACAATTTCCTCATCAAGGAGAGTTTTTGAGCATTAATTTCAAATCTGATGATTACAACTGAAGTTACAGTAGGTAGACTACTTTTTGGGTTTAATAAATAATTTATGCTCCTGCTTTTTCACAGGGGTGAGCTTCATTTTTACAAAACTCATGAATGTCTGAATAACTAATTTTAGCTTTAGAGTTATTTTGCAACTATAAATGAGAAACCGTTTTGAACTAAATTTACCAATTTAGCTTAAAACACGTGGATTTCCACAAAAGTTATGTTATCTCTTACATTTCACTGAAAAATGTTATCAGAAAGTCAGATAAATATGATTTCTTTTGTAAAAGGGTTGTTATCCATTTTTAGCTCTGCTCAACATTCCCCATTACGAGGGCTGCCTTTTATATTTCCGGATTGGACAACCCTAGTGTTGCAATCTGACAACTGACAGCTCCATCGTAAAGTTTGACATTTTTGAGGTTACACGTACTCTAATTTTTGGCGATGAAACTCCATCAAGGACCATTGTTTATCGATGGCATGGTAAATTCAATCGAGGTCGTAGTTCACTCCAAGACGAATTTCGTGAAGGTCGTCCAAAAACAGTTGTTGTTCCGGAAACCATTGATGCTGTGCGCGAACTGATATTACAAGATCGTCATGTGACCTATCGTGAGATTGAGTCAACCTTACAGATTAGTGGGACCAGCATACATTCAATATTGCATAAATAATTGAATCTCAAAAAAATTTGTTCGCGTTGGATCCCACTCAATTTGTCAATCGTTCAAAAAAAGGCTCGTGTCGATTGGTCGAAAGAAAAGCTCAAAAAATACGATCGCGGTGATGCAAAACACGTTTATGACATAGTGACAGGTGATGAATTGTGGATTTACGCGTATGAGCCCGAAAGTAAACAGCAGTCGACTGTATGGGTGTTTCAAGATGAGCCGAATCCAACAAAAGTTGTTCGCGCACGAAGCACTTCCAAGCAAATGATCGCCTGTTTTTTCGGAAAAACTGGACATGTCGCAACCGTACCACTAGAACAACGCAGAACAGTCAATTCCATTTGTTTGCCAGTTGTCTTCCAAGAAATGAGGAAAACCAACCCCCGGAGACGGATCACTCTTCACCACGACAATGCGAGCTCTCACACATCGGCTAAACAACTGCATTTTTGACCACTCAAAACATGATTTGATGAGTCATCCGCCGTATAGTTCTGACTTGTCACCAAAATACTTCTTTTTATTCCCGTACGTAAAAAACAAACTGAGAGGTCAACGTTTTTTGACACCTGAAGAAGCGCTTGCTGCGTTTAGAATGCATGTTTTGGAGATACCTCAATCAGAGTGGAAAAAGTGCTTCGACAATTGGTTCAAACGCATGCAAAAGTGTATAGAGCTTCATGGGGAATTTTTTGAAAAATAATAAAGCGATTTTCGATGATTAATATATTTGTTTTTGTTCTCTAATCCCGAAATATCCAAGGCAGAACTCGTATTAAAATGCGACTAAAAATATACGTCCACAATTTTTTTAGACATATTAACTAAACTTGTAACTTTCAAATTTAACTTTGATCCATACAAAAGTTTACTAACACATGTTTTTTTTAAGTCGCTCGTACAAAGCTGTAAACCTTGCTGGATTATTTTCTATGAACACTCACTATATATGAGAGAAATTAAAACAGAAGTCTTACTGCTATAATCATCACACTAAAAAATATATCTGAAAAAAAATACAAAAGAAAACTACACTCGAGTAGAACAAGTAAACGTGCAGTCAGATATATTTGGGTATATTGTCGCAAATATTTAACTTTAGTGTCGTTAACATTTTTTAATGTTTTTGGAGCAGCAAATTTTTCATGATTGTCAGCGCTATTCAAAATGTTTCAGGAAAATTTATCTGCAGCTTATCGCAAATTTATTAGGAGCGTGCCTATTTTTGTCTAGATTTGCATACAATGTATCGTAAATATCATAAGATAAGCCAATTTGAAATAAATATACAGATCTGAATGATTTTTCGATTAGAATGGCATCCGATGTTAACAAATTTTAGAGCTAGTAATTACTGAGATAAGAAAATGAAATTAATTGCTTAATAGTCTAAAATCAGTAACACAAATTTAATAATTTTGTTTGTAACACTTATTGTACTTACAAGATCATGCTTTTCATTCTTAGTGTAGTACATTATACAGTGATGGGCAAATGTGTGGAACCAAGTAAATATCTCTGGAATTATTGGAGATATCAAAATGAAATTTGGAAGGTGGATACTGCAGTAGTTGCCTATTTGTTTCCAAATTTTTTTACAATTTTGAATTTCCTATTTTACCGGAAGTAATGTCGATTTTAAAATTTACAATGAAACACCCTGTATAGTATTTTAGTTTCTGATGACACATTTTATTGCTAATACAAAAATGTCGGGTTTGATATTGTTTACTTCAATACCTACCGAGATATTAACAGAAAAGTAACTAAGGAAAGGAAAAATTCGATGGTAGCTAAACTCGGTTCAATATAAACAAACCGCTCGGTAAGGATTTGTATTTCTATTGGCCAATCGGTGGTATTATACCGTCACAGCCAACAGCATTGCTTGTTTCATAGTCGAATACACGTGCGTTTGTTTAAATCAGGCGCAAATTAAATCTGAATCCAGTTTAGAAGTCCATGAAATTCATTGCAGAAGTGACAGTAGTTGTCAAAATAAGTTATTAGTTTTTTTTATTTGAACGTAAAAAGATTGTATTGTTTTAATTTGATCGTAAAATGGCCGAATTAAGTACAAGAGAAAGAATAGAAATATTAATGATGATGGGTATTCGGAAAGGGAAAGGACGCATCAAGAAATTTGTGACCTTTTTACCATTGTTCATCCGAATACACAAATATCCCGTCCAGTAGTAACGAAAACTTTGCGAATGTATGACACAAGTGGAACAGTTAGCAATTTACCAAAAATTGGACGGTTAAAAAGTGCAAGTAATGAAGGTGTAGCTCAGAATGTTGCTATATCTTTGGAAGAAAATTCTCACTTATCCACTACCGACCTCGCCAATATGCATGGAATTAGCCGTCGTTCAGTAGGAGGGATATTAAGGCGAGAAAAATATCATCCATACAAAATTCGCCTCGTTCAAGAAATCTCCGAAGACGATTTCGACAGACGTTTGCAATTTTGTGAAACGATGATGGATATTTGTAACCGTGATAATAATTATATAAGAAATGTGGTGTTTTCAGACGAGGCTACATTTTGTTTAAATGGTACGGTTAATCGACATAGCAGCATACACAACATCCCCAAAAATTGAACGTTTGGCCGGTATTTATAACAACAGAATCGTGGGACCCTTCTTCCTACAAGAAACTTTAAACGGAGATAGGTATTTACAGCTCTTGGAGACACAAGTTATTCCGGCATTGGAGGTAAATGGACAATTACCAAATAATATCTGGTTTCAGCAGGATGGAGCACCACCCCATTACGCTCGCATTGTTCGAGATCATTTAGATAGGACATTTCATCAAAGATGGATTGGAAGAAGGGGTACTTATGAATGGCCTGCACGAAGTTCCGACCTTAATCCACTAGACTATTTTCTGTGGGGTTACTTAAGGTCTAAGGTTTATGTTGATAGACCAAATAATTTGCAAGAATTAGCTGCAAGAATAACTCAAGACATCTAGAGAATTACACCAGAAGTACTAGCTAATGTTACTAGAGAATTTAAAAACCGACTTGCTTATTGTCAAGAAGTAAACGGTGCTCAGTTTGAACATCTAATACATTAAGTTTAGTTAAGTTAAGTTTCAATGTTTTGAAAATCACTTAGATTTAGTTAATAATTATGATTATGTATTTCTTTAATGGATATTAGATTTTTCCTTTCCTTAATTACTTTTCTGTTAATATCTCGGTAAGTATTGAAGTAAACAATATCAAACCCGATATTTTTGTATTCGAAATAAAATGTTTCATCAGAAACTAAAATACTATACAGGTTGTTTCATTCCAAATTTTATAATCGACATTACTTCCGGTAAAACAGGAACTTCAAAATTGTAAAAAAAATGGAAACAAATAGGCAATCTACTGCAGTATCCACCTTCCAAATTTTATTTTGATATCTCTAATAATTCCAAAGATATTTACTTGGTTCCACACATTTGTCCATCACTGTATATATTTTAAACGGGGTAGATAACAAATGACACTCTTGTATGAATTGTTTTCAAGTTTGGAAGAGTTCTGTTATCAAATTTTCCTCTCTTATGGCATTTGTTTATTTTTTTATACATTATCCAGGTTGCCCTGATACTTGATCTAAACATACTTTGATATTAACGATAAAAGATTTAGCAACTTTTTCCAGTTCTATAAATATGTGGTGTATGTCCTTGTTTAGAGCTTTTTTTATTATACTGTAAGACAAAAGCATACTTCTCTATTGTCCACCAATATATCTTAATATTATTCCTGTTCGTTTGTTATCCTATCTTCTTTGATTTATGTTCCATTGTTTCAGATTTACAACTCTTTTTTAATCATAATAACTTGTTAATTAAAATTGTTGATACGATTCCATCCATTCATTGATTTCTAAATGACATATAATTTTTTTTCTGAAACAAACCTAGCAAGAAAAACGACTTTTATAGGCTGGACCCTTTAATGTCAGCCGTTGTTCTAGGAAGTCGCAAATTCCAACACAATAGGTTTCCTCACGCTACCCTGCTGGTAGAGACATAATCGGAGTCTCTCAAAAAGAACAAAACAATATATTCTTTTACCTTATTTATAGTTACACCATTGTGCTTCTTGTGTCACTTCATTTGAGCAAATTTTTAAAATAATGAAAGGTGGGCGAAGGTACTTGACATGGCAGGTAGTTGCACCCCGACAACAATAGCAGTTGCTGTTGTAAAATAGACGGTAATGCAATTATGGTCGTATTCAAGTTGAGGTTGTAATGATCTTGAGATTTTCCGAGAATTCGTGCGGTCTTTCAACTAGTCTTAATGCGTTTTACTACGGGTCATTCAATAGAGTAGGGGTAGTGGATTAACGTTAGTAATTGAAGAAATAAAATGCAGTCAATGCTGATACGGCACGAAAACAATAAAGAATGGATGATTATGATGAACGGAGTACCGTCAATCAATACAGTTTGGAGAAAGTTAATTGTTTGTTCCTCGATTGTGGGTATAAAAATTTAATTACTAGTTATAAATGTATGGGTTCTGTAATCATGAAAAAAAATTCCATTCGTCTGCAATTAATAATAGTAATTAAGGAGATCTATTAAATTGGTAATCTACATATTATTCAGTTCTAAAACTACATACCTTATTCTCGTTTTATAAATCCGCGTTACTTGTGCTCTGTTTTCATTATTTCTGTTGTTCCAATGATCTCATGACTCGTACCCTATCGTTTTAATTTAAAAATTCCTGTCTTCGAGGCTATACTTTTCAAAAAAAATCTTCAAACTTCAATTTCTGTCAATTATCTACTGTTGTATATTTAATTTTTAAACGATTTCCAAAAAGGAGAAGGTTATCAATTCGTCGCGTATTTTTTTTTGCTTTTTTTTTTGTATATATGTTACCTGATTTCTTCTCCTGTGGTGAACCGTTTTGAATGAATATGGTCTTGTTTAATACAGTATATATCCGGATTGGTGAAACTTCAAATTTTGGAAAAGAATTCTATTGGTAAAGTGATGAAATTTGTGAATGAACACATGCGTGCATGGAAATCGACCAATATCCCTAATATTTTAGTCGATTTTTCGATAACTCCTTATGGATGTGTATAGTTTTTATCATTTAATCTATTAAGGAAGATCCCTAGGTGATCTTAAATACTTCTCTGCGGCGTGCAACTTGCAGTTTTGCAGAAAATTCCAAAATTCTTATCAAAAATTTCATCGAAATGACATAACGGACATTCCCTCATAAATATTTGAATTCCAATGTAATAGTGCGGTAATTTTAGGCATTGGAAGTTTTAATTGCGAATTTGAAAATTTTCTATGTACATCTCAAGCATATAGGTAGTAAAGCATAGTATTTTCAGCTCCTTAAATCAATGAGTACCAAGCTCGTTTTGTTTGTATACCAGGCAAATACCTACTTAAATGCAAATTTTTCCATTTTGCAAAGACGGTGCTTTTGGTTGTCACATTCTCTCGGCCTAATAGAAAATTCAGTGACAACACATGTCAAACTTTAAACTGCTATTCGGTGCGTTTATACACAGGGTGTTTAGTTATAGCAAACAAAAGCACAAAGTAAAGTGATAGAAATAGTTGCATTTATATGATGATTGAAATATAGGACGGAGTAGAATGATGTGGTCCATAGGCAGCCGTATATACAGGATGGTTGGAATATAGGGTGGACGTGTGGTGGTATAAAAATGTTGGAAAAAATGTCAAATTAAAATTATATAGGGTGATTAAAACACTGTTATATGACGTGGACATAAGCAAATCATATACAGGATGGTTGAAATATATGCCGGAATTGAATTATATTTATACAGTGTGATTAAAAAATTATTACTTTTGTAGCCCATAAGAAGTTGCATAAAGTGTGGAGAGGAATTAATGTTACACAGGGCGATAATATAAAATGTTAAAAATTAAATAATTTATGGGGTAGCCCACAAGGAGTTATATTCTATGGTTAAAATATAGGACGGATTTGATTCCGTAAATATGGGATGGAGTCTACTCCGTCCTATAGTTTACAGAAGACAGCTAACAAATTTATGCTTTTCCATTTCCAGTCGTATGTACATGATGGTTGGTATATAGGGCGGAGTGGAATTATCTATAGTTATACCGAGTTGTCAAAAAAAGTTGAAAAAAGTTTACATGGCGTGGTCCATAAGGCATAAATATATTTTGGGCTTATTAAGTCAACGCGTACTAGTACATTTTGTTCGTAAAGATTTACCTGTCAATTTAAATGAAAATGTATCATTGTGTAATGTTGAGGTTTTCGATGTTACCTGGTTCTGTCTATTAAGGTTATACATACAACATAAAAAATAAAGAATGAAAACTGCCTGAGTTCAAAAAAACTAAAAAGTTGAAAATAAAACATTTAAAAAATATATATAACCGACTTCCACCTACAACTAAAAAGCTAAAAATAATTATAACAAAATACAACTATAGCAAATAAATGACAGATTCAATGTTGTAAGGTACCTACCCAGGAAGTAAAAAATGTAAATATTAAAAGGTGCTCATTCTGTACAAATTAATTACCTACCAATCTAGTATATTTTTGAAGTCGGTGCCAACTAAGAATCAAGTTTGATGAAGTAGTAGATAAGTATACAATGAAGTATTTTAGATTTACTTGGCACCGACTTCAAAAATATACTAAGATTGGTAGGTAATTCATTTGTTCAGAATGAGCACCATTTAATGTTTACATGTCTTACTTCCTGGGTAGGTACCGAACAACATCGAATGTGTTATTTATTTGCTAGAGTTGTATTTTGTTATAATTATTTTTAGCTTTTTAGTTATAGGTGGAAGTCGGTTATATATTTAAAAAAAAATGTTTTATGTTGCATCTTTAAATCCCAATATTTGACCAGTACAGTGCACCACCAGTTTCATAACCCACCAGTCGCCACTGCTCACAACGTTTCAATAGCTTTGGATCGGCTATCGTCATCAGGTGAATGATGGGAAATTCTGATGAGCCGTCGTATTTATACCCTCAGGGGCCGTTCAAGTTTTACGTAAGCACTATAGGGGGCGGGGAGGATCTTTGCTATGCTTATTTTGATGACATGGCTGGTCAGAACTTTGGTTACTTTTGCTGACAAGGCGGAGGGAGGGGATAAATAATTGTAATAAGTCTGCTTAGGTAATACTTGAATGGCCCCTTAATCCCCTTGAGATACTCCAATCAGCCTCGTCGCATCTGGCGATTGGCTGTCGGTGATGCGTAGAGGCAGTGGCCCAAGAAGAAGTCTCCAAATTAAGAACTTTTGGAGGCCTCTTCATTCACCTAATGAAGATAGCAGGTCCAAGACGGTGGAAGTCGAGGGAAACTTCGAGGATCTGACGTCTATTTTCAAATTAAAATACTCGACGTCGAATATACGTATTACCAAATCGCCGCATGTGGTATTTACAGTCAAAATGAGTCAGTCCACCATTGAGAACAATCACCGGAGCGTATATATGTATAACATTGCCCACGCAAACAACATTCTATTTCGCAAATAAACAAGAAACGCAACGGCCATGTCTGACAAACGACAATCTCGTATCTTATCGTATAAATTGTGTTGTTAGTTAGCTAACGCCTCTACTGCCTCAATTCTTCCACCTCAGCACCAACCAAAATGGTGCACACACACACAACACATACAAGAATTAACAAGGAACGGCAATGAGTGCGCGATTGAGTAAACGATAGATAAACAAGCGGAGATAAGTCGACGGGGCTTACATAACAACTCGCGTAATAAATTTCTGTACGGTTGATTCGCTGTTTGGCTTCTTGGCTTTCGTGAAGCAGTATCGGTAGCCTTCCGATCGGTAGGGTTACTGCGAATCCTGCGAGTTCACTGTCAAGGATAGATGACAACTGTGTCTCGAGCTCAAGTAGTTGCTCGATATAAAAATGATCGTGTTGTTGGCAGGAATTCCAGATTTGATAATTTGTAGGAAAGCACCGTGGTTTCTGTTGATCTCAAATCTATACCCACATATAGTGGTTATGCAAAATGTACGTCAAAAATTCAAAATGGTTATTCCATTGTGCAGGTAATTCTGCCAAAAATTTGTCCATTGATACAATGTAATTTTTTTGACAGTGTAATGTCTTCGATGGTACATTACATATAATATCCAAAAAAATGTATGAATTAGATGCTGCGGTTTTAGTTCAATGCTGGTTCAATGCAAGTATATAATTGACGAAGGACCTTTAGCGGAACAATCAATAAACACGTGCCGTCACGTAAACGAATCACCAAATAAAAGTTAATTACTAATCTTTTACGTCGAAGCTCTGCAAAGGATGTTTTCTTGGTTCTTCTTTCTTCAGAGGCTAGTCCCGTAACAGCAGGAACAGTTTTTTAGAGCTTCGTCTGGACAACACGTTACACAAAAAATAGCGACGTAATGTTCATTGATTGAGCAAACAAAAATGCGGGTTTAACAACAAATGATGCGCTTTTGTAAACACAAAAGAAACAAAATGAAAGCGGTTTCGCAGTTGTTACGATTGGAGCTAATAACTCGCGGAATGAACACAATAACAACAAAAAGCGGCCGTCTCTTCAGACGGAATCAAACGTGTCCAAATAGTTCGGAGTACAAAACACGACCCTCCCAAGCGTCCAAACAGCTTGGAATACAAAACACGAATTTCGAATACTGTCTATATTTTACACGCAAAAAACACTTAAAATTAGCATTAGCGCGACGGAATGTTTTGGAAAAGGTGCAGAAGTTTAAAAATCAATGAAGTAATTCAGTCAAATTGAAAACAATACCTAAACAAATTGCGGGAACGCGCCAGACAGTAACAGTTCATTAGCAAATATTACTGGCAAGATTCTTAATCTAGAGGAAGAACAACAACATTCTCTGCTTATTTACTGCCGAACGTCTATAAAAACCCCAGGATCGTTTCTTATCTGGGGTGTCTCCCCCAAGACGTGAAATAGCAGATCACGACCTACCCTTTCTCGAAACATTTCGTCGTATTTTAAATCCTTCTGAGTTTGGATCTGGATATTCCTAGACAACCGAAACTCTCAGGATAAAATCTAGTTATCAGATTTATGCAGTACAGTAAGTTTCAGTTTTCTAGCATTTGTATTTTATATTTTAAATTACTATCATGCACTGGCTCATCAAACCTTTTAGGCTATTTCGGCATGCACTCTATAATTATCACACAAACTGCAAATAAGTTAAGAAATCTCTAACTTTGACCCTTCAACCCCCATAATAATGTGTTCAGGTCTGGTTATTAACCCAGGGTACATCCTGAAGTCTAAGTAAGCTTAAATTTGGTATACAGGATAGGAAATACAACAAAATTCTGTTAACCTCCAATATCCATAAACGAGTTGCAGGGCCTCATAGAAAAATCTTATGGATAGGCACTTCCAGTTTTTATGTAGCCATGAGTAGGTAGACTAGAAACAACTAACGATGAAGTAAGCTTTGGGATACCAAGAAATGACGTAAAAGGTTGGGTGTATAAGTATTACTTTCTTTCCCTCTAGAATTGACAGATAATATTGTACACGACAAGACTTGGAAGCTTACTGTAGATCTTAATACTCGAAATTGTCCACAAATATACTTTAATTATGAGGTTAATCATATCATATGAGGAATAAAATCAGTTAAAATCATAATGTTTAATTTTTACATCTTCACTATTGCAAGTGAACAGGAATCAGGTGACGTCAGAAGATGTCAACAAGGATAGAGGCAAAAATAGAGATTTGGCTATAAAAAAACAATAGCTGGCGTACAAAAATACATCTTGAGGAGTAGAAAAAACTAGGTCTTCTTTCAAAATTGAATGAAATCCTAACAAAAGCATTGTCTTCTACGTATCTAACATTTGTACCAAGAACTACATAATGTGACTAATGTCAGAGGTCACTGCTTAAAATAATCCACTAAAATAAACACAATAATCTAGAAAAAAATCATTGATGTGATATTTGACAACATTAACTCCATCTTATGTTTAAATTAACATAAAGCAAAAATTTACAAATCAGTAGTATTGCCCTTTTTTGGTTCTGTCTCTTTCCTTTATGTTATAATAAAATCAAATAAAAATACGAAATGTCACAAATTAAAACAAAAATAATCTTTAATGCCGTATTGAAAGATATTTTGTGTTAATATGTATACTCAGTGACCATTAAAAATTCCCAAGCATTTCATTAAAAATTCCCAAGCATTTCTAAGGCATTACCTAAATACTATTTAAATGAAAAATAATAATAATAAATCTTTATTGGTCATTTAGGTTATTAAAGAAGATTATCCATAGACTTACCAGATGACGAAGTAACTCTAAAGATCAACTGATATTTACCTAGAAATAAAAAAAATATATTTTAGATAAGGGTAATACATTTAAGTTTTAATCAGAACACTTCAACTAATTTTCTGTTGAGCAAGTTGGATTAAAAACAAAAACAAAAATAATCAAAAGATGGAATTTGGCAAAAAAATAATTAATTCCCACTAAAGGGTAAATTATTAGGACTTGATTGTTATAAAAATATACTTATAATTAATAGATATAATAAAGTAATGCTCCTATTATATTAATTAACCGTTTATGTATGTATTATATAAAAGTTAAAACGACAGTACTGCCATTAATATTATCGAAGTTGTAGATGATAAGTGCTCAATAAAAGTTTACGGCCTGCTAGAGAATTAAATAAATCGGAGGAACAGTTATTAACAATAAGAAATAGTAATCTTTTATATGGTGAAGACTGAAAATAGGAATAATAAGCATAGAGCGATCTCTTATTGTATTATTGTGTTTGTGGTATCTTACATATTTTCCAAAAAACTATCACGTATCAGGGGAATGTATGTTTATGTCGAAAGTTGGAGAGTTTTAAAATAATTCTTGTAAAGAAAATCTAGTATTTTCGGTAATATTGTGTAGGTGAAATTTCCCTAGCAAGGACTTCTCTATCGAATGCATTCAAAATAACGGACTTAAAAATCGGGTTTCTCCTTATAGCACCTGTCTTAAGAATTTCTCGTAATGATTTTTCTTACGGGCCTATAATAATATTGTGGATGGTATATATCAAAATTACCAGATAAATTTTTTATTATTACACCGAAAATCAACTATTCTTACCACTGGTAATTACTAACATAGTAACAAGGATGACACTAAACAGTAAAATATAATTGAATTTGATATTTAAAACCAAAAATATATTATATGTTCTATAAAGAAATTTCTAAGCCATCCTGTTAGACTAAAATTCCACTATCCAACCATTCTGTATTTGTAACTGCTAAGGGGCTACCATACCCCCCTACTAAAGGGCTCTTTTAGCATTTATTAAACAACCCCGTATAATATGTTCTACTCCTCCCTATCTTTCACCTATTTTACCTATATGTAATCAACTGCTTGTGGATTTCCCGAAATATTTTTTTTATCTACTGCTTTCTAACCAACCTGTATAACTACATTTGCTCTCCACTCCACCTATATTCTAACCCCCCTGTATATGCAACTGCTTATGGCCACTCAATAAAGCATTTAGTCTCTAATATATATTAGCTATCATGTATAATTATAATTCTACATCGCTTTGTATTTCAACGAATTTATATAAGCATATAAAACTGCTTAAATCTTGTACAATGATAACGATAAACGTGTATAATGATAATGATAGTAATGACAGTAAATAATAGCGACACAGAGTATACAGAAAATATTGAGTCAATTAGGCGAATGAACTATTTCAAGTAAAATAATTTGTTTTCTTATTTTAAAAGATCAAGTCAAACTCTTATCAGGCCATGCCACGATTGTTCTTTTAAAATAAGGAAACAAATTATTTTTTTTGAAATAGTTCATTCGCCTAATAGACTCAAGATTTTCTGTATATGTCGTTTATACGTCTTTGTAAATGCCTGGTTTATTATTTTTTTCAACCCGGTAAACAATAAAAAATGCAAGCCCTGATGAAGCTTCGCAGACACGCCCACAAACACGCAACCAATTACAACACAGCACCTTCATCGCGTGACATCCCCTTCTAACCCAACGGTAACTATAAATGAAAGAAGCAGAGCAGACTCAAATTCAGTTCAGTTACCTAGTGACTCTTGGGAGTAGGCAGATATAGGTTCCGAGTTCAATATAGACTGTGAAACTCTTTTTCACTTTTGTCTCTTGATAATAGCTCCAAAAAAGTAGTCGAAACGTCGAGTATGTAATACATTCAGACGCGGTTCTCACCTGGAACCAAGCCTTGTTTCTAGTAATGACCGCGGAAGCCTCTCAGAATTTACCACATTATGAAGTCGGTTACAAGATTTTTCAGATTTTTTTCAAAAAGGACCATTCCATGTCCTTGAAAAACATTAAAAAAATATGGGACCAATCTGGAAGCATGAGGTAACAAATTCTAAAAAAAACGAATTGAGAAACTTCTCCATTTTTGCATTAAAATTACAATAAAATTAATAACAAAAAAAGGTTTATTTAGGTGATCTTTGATCCTTTCCAAAACCAATGGAACAAATTGCTAATTTTTAAACTGAGACGAATTAAATCTGAAGTTTCTGTTGATCAAATTTCCTTAGTAAGCGTTTGAACGCCCGCCACTGGTTTTCTCACCCGAATCGAAATCTCCCGTGAGTTACGATGTTTTCCTCGAAACTCTCCAACTTTCACGAAAGTATTGCTCTTCTATTCGACATCGTTCCGATGAAATTTCCTCTTCTGAGAGGCGTAATTCTCCGCACGCGACTTCCTTTACCCTTGACATTAAAATCGCAAGCTTAGCTCCAGTGCTGACTGGGGGATGCTTTTCAGAAAAGTTATTCGAGAATTATCAACTTAATATAAAAAAAAACAATAATTCATAAGGATTTTTATTAAACACTTCATTCTAGAATACGTTTTATTCTACAAACTATATAGATTTTAAATTTGAGTGATTTAAATGAAGCGAAAGTAAACACTGATAATAAAAATCGCTTATTAGTATAATAATATCTTTAATTCTGTTTTTAAATTATGGCGTTACCTTTAAATTAAAAACAGTTGTGCGAGAATGACGCCCGCAGATACTTCAAATGTTGACGCATTAAACAAACATGTTTGCAGTATACAACAGATTATAAATCAGATGGAAGACTACACAAAAAGACCAAGATTACTCAGAAAAAGACCCAGATACCAGCGAGATAACTAACTTCACTATTACGAGTTTGCGCCCCGTACTGGGCAAATCCTCATAGATTATCTCAATATTATCGAAATTCCTGGTTTGGAGTGGCTCGCTTGTAGACCTGACTTGAATCCATTAGAACGAGTATACAGCATTTCTGGGCAAAGGATAAGAAGGAGACAGTTTTGCTAGAAGCTATCAAAGAGTTGCGAATAGCGATGACTGAAGTATGGAATTTGTACTACTCAAAATTAAATATAGAGTAGGCTTACTAAGGTAAATTGAAGCATTTTTTAAAATTCAAAATATAAAACTTGACCTAGAAGAGTGCTTTTCTTCAAAGTTTGGCGTGTGTAAGGGTATTCCTCAAGGTTCAGTTTTGGGAACGATTTCATTTCCAGTGTACATAATTGTTAAATCGTCTTATATTAAAATTAATTTTCAATCTTTGGCTAGTCAAATTAAAGTATTTGCAAGATCTTGCAGTGCTGTAAAGTTTACCTCCAAGACAATTCTAAAAGGTTTGAAGACTGATTTCTGTTGCTGTCTAGAAGAAGATATAGGTACAAAATTCATGGGTATGTAATTCTATGAACTATTTTAATTATTTCGCAAAACATTGCTTGAGTGACAGTAAATAGAACTTTATTTTGGTCTGAACCTATTTAATTTGCAATTTAGGGCTCCATTTTACTTAAAAGACATTTTTAGACACGCGTTAAAGAATGATTTCAAACAATTACATAGCCAAGCAAGAAATAAATACTCAAAAATCTTAGATGTATATATACAGATATATATCCACATATTTAGAACTATATCATTCAACGTATAGCAGCCGTTTCGAACCAGGAGTTCTGTCAGATACGCTTCCTTGAATGACAAGTTCTAAAGTGAAATGCTTGGATGTAATACACATCAGTAAGACAACAGTCAGTGTATTGAACCTAATAGATGTCGGTGACATCTACCGTCTAGTGAGTAATTTAAGTATATGAAGGCATACTAAGCTATAACATATACCATACTCTTGACAGATGGTTCGAGTGTTTTATATAAAAACACATAAGCAAATATATATACAGATATATACCAACATATTTAGAACTATATCATTCAACGTATGACAGCCGTTTCGAACCAGAAGTTCTCGTCAGATACGCTTCCTTGAATGACAAGTTTCTAAAGTGAAATGCTTGGATGTAATACACATCAGTAAGACAACAGTCAGTGTATTGAACCTAATAGATGTCGGTGACATCTACCGTCTAGTGAGTAATTTAAGTATATGAAGGCATACTATGCTATAAGATATACCATACTCTTGACAGATGGTTCGAGTGTTTTATATAAAAACACATAAGCAAATATATATACAGATATATACCAACATATTTAGAACTATATCATTCAACGTATGACAGCCGTTTCGAACCAGAAGTTCTCGTCAGATACGCTTCCTTGAATGACAAGTTTCTAAAGTGAAATGCTTGGATGTAATACACATCAGTAAGACAACAGTCAGTGTATTGAACCTAATAGATGTCGGTGACATCTACCGTCTAGTGAGTAATTTAAGTATATGAAGCATACTATGCTATAAGATATACCATACTCTTGACAGATGGTTCGAGTGTTTTATATACATAAGCAAATATATATACAGATATATACCAACATATTTAGAACTATATCATTCAACGTATGACAGCCGTTTCGAACCAGGAGTTCTCGTCAGATATGCTTCCTTTATTTTCAGAGATATAATAACAGAAATTTCCTTACTCCTTTCCTCTAATTTTATTTTAATTCCCTACGTTCTTTTTCCTATATTGATATAATGCTAATTCCCTAAAATATTCATTACCTAATATATCATATATCCTATTCCCTAATAGTTCTTATCCTATTCCCAGTCTTCTTCTCTTTCTTCTCTTCACCATTGTTCCGTCCTCTTGTAGTAGCGCTTGCCGTGGTCTTTTCATCCTATGTTTCTCATGTTCATCGTAGTTGGTTGCCTCTCTCATCAGTGGCTTCCTAGGCTGTTCCATCCTGGTTATGGTTTTCTTCGTTCTCTTCGTTATTTCTCCCTTGATTGTAGCCATCTCTAGGTCCCTTCTTACTTGGTTGTTCCTCAGGTACCATGGAGCGTTCGTATCCTCCTAGTGCGTTGTTCTGTACTGCCTCTAATTTCTTGATGTGCGTTGCTGCAGCTTGTCTCCAGATGCTGGCTTCATATGTGATGACTGGCTTCACTGATGCTTCGTAGATGTTTATCTGCGTCCACAGTTGTAGTCTGCTTCTTCTTCCTATCATCGGGTTGAGTTGGCTGATCCTTGATTTGGCTTTCTTCACTGTCTTTCCTATATGTTTCTTCCACGTGAGTCTCCTGTCTATGTATATTCCCAGATATTTGACGTCTTGGCTTCATTCGATGTGATTCCCTCCTATCGTAAGTCTTCTAGTTGGTTGGTCAGACTTCCTCCTCCTTCCTATGGCTATTGCCTGCGTTTTTCCTGTATTGATCTTGATTTTCCATTTCTTCGCCCATTGCTCCATGTTCTCGATTTCTTGCTGCAGGTAGTTTACCGCTTGGTCCGCCTTCCATGATGTTGTTGCCTTTGCTGTATCGTCCGCGTAGATCTATGTCCTTGTGTGCCTTGGTCCTCTTGGTATGTCGCTGGTATTGATGCTGAACAGTGTCGGTGATAGTGCTGATCCCTGTGGCGTTCCTCCCCGTATCCTCCGTTCCATCGATGTGGTGTCGTTGATCCTGGTGCTGAATGTACGTCCGGTTAGGTAGTCCTGTATTATCCTGATGATCTTCCTGCTGAATCCCTGTCCTTCCATTTTCGCTAATAGTCCGCTTAGTCATATCTTGTCGAAAGCTCGCTCCACGTCGAAGAATATGATGCACTTTGTCTTCTTGTTCTCGATGTTGGTCATTGCGTTTGCTCCTTGACTCTTCTCAGAATGATCCTGTTCATTATCTTGCTGGTGTGGCTTAGTAGGCTAACCGGTATGTAGTTTCCTGGTAGTTTCTTGCTCTTTCATGGTTTTGGGATGATCACTATCTTCGCCTTCTTCCATTCTTCTGGGTATTTTTGCTCAAACAGAATATGATTATATAGTTTTTTTAGCCTCTTATCTATGTAGATGTTTGGTAGGTCCTTTAATATCCTGTTTGATATTTTATCGCATCCTGGTGCTTTTCTGACTTTCAGGTTTCCTATGATGTCCTTTATCTCTTCCATTGTCGTTTCATTAATTGGATCCTCGTTGGGGCTAATCTCTTCTATTTCCTTCTCGAATTGTTTGTCGCCTACTTGATCTGTGTTGAACTTGGATGCAATACACAACAGTAAGACAATAGTCAGTGTACTGAACCTAATAGATGTCGGTGACATCTACCGTCTACCGAGTAATTTAAGTATATGAACGCATACTATGCTATAACATATACCATACTCTTGACAGATGGTTGGAGTGTTTTATATAAAAACTCATAAGTAAATATATAAGTACAGATATATATATATATATATATATATATATATATATATATATATATTGATGATTTATTCCGGTGTACATTCGTTCGTCTGTATTCGTTTGAAAAATCACTTGACTTTTCGCTAAACCATATTTGACATTCTCAAAAGATACTAAGTAACTCTTACTTAGTATCCGTTCGTCTGCATTCGTTTGAAAAATCACTTGACGTTCAGCCAAAATCATATTTGGCTTTCTCAAAAGATACTAAGAGTAAGAGTTACTTAGTATCTTTTGAGAAACTCTCGTAAAATCAGTCATCAATCCTATAGCTGCCGAGCCATTTCGAGAACATTTTTTATCTCAAAGTCATCGTTGTCGTACTGAAATGAAACAGGGTCGGCTTTGGGTAAATGTTGTAACACTATTTTAAGAAATGAGAGCAATCAGATTCAATATATGGATATCTATGTGGATTTGAGAGCTTTATACAAGTCTTTGTAGTATTTGAGGCTAAATTATTTTATTTGTTTCTATTATGCTGATATCATCTTCTGCTATATACAACTATTTATCTTTTTTTATTATTACTGAAATTCAATAAAAGTAGTTTCATTTATAATGAAAATATCTAAAAGTAACTAAGAAAGTAATCACAAACCAATAGATTTTTTTTCTGTTTATAAAATAACAAAATTTATGAATGACGTTTTCTATATTGTACCATTTAGTTTAAGGATTCGTTATGATGTTTCGCAGTCATGACGAGGTTTTCAGATAGACTGCTTTTTCTTGTTTCCAGATTTGTTTAATGCTATTGATGCAAATACTGTGTTGCATAGCAGATGTCAAACATTCTTCGATTACTAAAACAATAATTAAACAGAGAAAACGCAAATGATGATTACGGTTGCAAATTCAATTAGCCGTATAAATTTTCCAGCCCCGGAAATTACAAAAAATATGAATTCACGTAGAAAAAATGAACTAGATTCAGCAATTTCATAAAAACAATTTTAAAATATGCAGTTTGATCAAGTTGTACGCGTAATTATTAAATTCCGATAGTATTTGGAATGCAATCTAGCAATAAATTTCTAATTACTGTTTACTGCTTGGCTCGGTTCAAGCGTGTGAACCAGGCTAAACGCGTTTGCAAAATCTTACTGGTTACGCATTTTCCACAGCTGTTAATTAAAATGTTGTTTTATGGTTTTTTTGAGGCTTTTAAAAAAGTTGTTGCGACTTCTTGCCATGGGCTTGGAGTCTATGAATGTGCCTATTTTGGTAAAGCATACTAGAACGATTTTGAAACGTATGAATGGAATGGTTACTATTTAAGAATTTTAGAAAATAGTCTTTAACAATGCTGCTTCTTTGTATAATATTGTTATGGATACATTGGAATGGTGCCAGTGTCATAAAAACAAGAAATGTAACTGAGCTTGAGTTGAATTATCAGTGTCGTCAAAATATACTAATTTGGGTACAGTTTTGCAGCTTATAGATTCTGAAGTGTCCTGAATGTCTGATGTCGAAATGTCTTCCTGTTTGACCAATGTAAAGAGCCTGTAGTTACATTTTGCACTAAAAAAAAACTATAAATGTAAATGGTAGAAAAGATTAAAATAAATAAACTATGGTGTCATAAGTAGATGAAAACAGCAAAAGCAGAACGAAATAATTTCAAAAACAACGATGAAACAATGCTGTGAAGCTCAGTGTCCTGTAGCAGTAAATCGTGGTTAATAAAAGAAAAAGAAGAAAAAATACAAGAAGGCAAAACAAAAGCAACAAGGCACTAGGAGATAATTGAATTAAACAATCAACAAATGATGAAGGCACAATGACTAAACTACTCAACTTCTGACTCAATGTCCAATCGTACAGAGCAACTCAACAACCATCCTCACTCGTAAATATATGACAAGATATACAAACTGTAGACTCAAATAATTATCAACATTATAAAGAAAAAACTAATTTTGTACAAATCAACAACTGTCTTTCCCTCTAGCGATTGAATGATTACCACTTCTAGATTATAGAATATAATTCTAATAATAGAATACCAATAATGGGGAAAAAATAGAATACAATCCAACCTTAACTCCAATTTTCATTGCACAGCAAATGCTTTCAATAAGGTGGCGTTTAGATAATAGGATAATATATCACCAAAACTATTCAATGCAGTCAAAATAGTTACAGTCGACGGAGAAAAAATAATCACTTTAAATTCGTATGGTAAGGCGAAGCTATAGAAATCTTAGAAGAGCTAAAACAGACAACAAATGTTGTGGTTCTAGATGTCAATTATAGCTGAGCAGACATAAACAAATGTACAAATTCACTATACTAATAGCACTGGAGTATGATATGGACGGTTGATAAATTCTAGTGTTCTTAACGAGAAAATCCTTTGACCAATGTGTTTTTCTTGGTTGGAAATACGAGTCTGTGATTCTGAATCAAATGAAAATCTTGATCAAGAAACTGGACTGGCAGTGAGAGATGAAATAGGGACTGAGGACACAAAGAGAACAATAGGGGTAGAAGATATAGTGAAAATCATGAAGCTGCAATAGATATTGGCTGATGGAGTAGCAAGATTTATTGACAACGAAGGGACTCTACAATGAAGGCCGAAAGTTGACAAGTGGGACCTAGGAAAACTACCGAACTAATGAATAGACGATACCAAGAGCATCAGGGGTGGATCCAGAAGGATATCGTCCCCTCCAAAAGCTTCAAGAGCAGTGAGTTTGACACTATTGAGAAAAATCTTACATCCAAGAGCTTAAAATAAAATAATTTCTCTGTGTTTAAACGGAATATTGACTATCTTTCACACAAAATAGATCAGGAAATACAATGTATGTAAAGTCATAGAGTAGTGCACCTCTACTTAATTTCATACGAGATCTCGCCCTCTAGCGGCCGGGATATCCACTGGCGGATTCAAGGGGGAGCCAAGAGAATGAAGCCCCCCAAATTCATCAGAGTGGTATGCATTTTTAGTGCCGATTTTGCTAAAACCAACTTTCAGCCGGGTCAAGCCCCCCAAACGAGATCTAGCCTCTCCCAAATGACAATCCTGGATCTGCCATTGGAGATGACGCATGAGATGGCCCCTCCTAACGACTCAAGAAGGAAAAAAATATAAGAGTCTTGAGGAAACCTATGCTTCAATATTGCACAAACCAGGACAGTAGATGATCACGATTGTGATGATGATGATTACTGTAGTAACCAACTCCTTAGTTACAGAGAATTTTAATCGTGGTTTAAGACACCACAAAACCTGTTTCTCAAAAAGCCTAAATGTTGGAACTAAAGGTTAAATTGATGACACCATAGTTGAAACAGAGACAATAATGCATTTTCTTTACATTGCTGAATCCGTTTAAGGTAACTACTACTTACCTCATAGGTTTTTGTGTTTTTGAATAAAATCATTCAAAATGGTCTATGGTCCATTTCTAGAACTGATTGAAAGTTATCTTGATGCCAGGTAAATACTTTATCATAAATTTTACGAATTGTACATATTTTTACTACTGTAGAATTAAAACCTTTAGGTGAATTTATGTTATACATGTACTTAAACAACGAAATTAACTATTATTGGTTATGAGTCATTATCTAACAAACATTTCTATTCTGAAACGTTATCATTGTTTTCGTATTTTCGAAGCTCAAGTAGGTCTAAAGAACCAACTCTAGACAAAACATTCAACTGTCTCTCTATACTTGACAATGGCCTATTTTCCTCGGCATTAAAACTTATCGAAAAATATTTAAGTGATTTATTAAAACAATCTCGTCTGCCAAAGAGCGGGGCTGACTTTTGACAAGTCATCATTAACGGATAAAATGCCGATCGGAAATTTATCTTGGCGTTGTGTTCAAGCAAAAAGCTTTTCCATGCATCATCCGAACAAACAGCGCGCAGAACCGCTCTCGTTTCCCTGGAAAGCGTAAAAACTGACCTGGTAGCTATCAGTGTCAGTGGTGTGTGTTTCCACGTTTCTCCGAAAGAAAATTCCGATAAACCGATAAAATACGGCTTCCGAATCAAGAGATTAAACTGCAAAGCCTGAGGCGTGGAGTTGAAAAAAAGGGATGGTGGTAAAAAAAGCTTTTAGGATTGATTGTTTTGGTTAAAACATTTGAATGGTTTTTCCTTCTTTAGGATGGACGCCGTAAGAAAATAAATTTATCATATGGGATATTTCTCTAAGAAGGCATGCGTTTGCTTAACATTTTTATGTTTCTAGTTTGCCAAATATACTGGCAACTTCAAATGTTTGTAAATATTTGATTGATAATTGAAGATCATTGGCAATAAGAAGGCTACAGACTATAGAAGTTAAAAAACATTACAGGAGAGGACTAAATATTATTAAACACTTGTAGTTATACAAGGACTCTACGTCATTAAAAGAGAAGGGGGATCCTAAAGTGGGGGACGACCTGCCTCCAAAAAGACTTAAGTTTGGTTAGTTGAAAATTCATTCTAAGAGCCTGAGAGAAAGAACCTTGTAAGGGTTTAAGCTGTAAATTGTTTTAATGCGACTTCTGACGAAATAAAACAGTTTACGAAACTATAGAAAAGTCTTCCTCCTATTCAGATAATTTTTGTTAGAGATCTACACGCGGTACTCCAAAAACTTGAGATTATTCTTCAGTTTCGAGCTTTTTCTTGTGGATCCAAACTTGATAGAAACCAAACAGACTTTTTAATATAAAGGATAAGTCATTTTAACCGGATTCCATTGATTTTGAGTAATTTAAAGACCTTACACCTCACCTGGAACCAATCATTGTTTGTTGAAACAAATCCAGTGAATGAATAAAATATGATTAAACTGCAAAGCTTAGGGTGAATAAAGGGATAGTGGTATAAAAGCTTTCAGCATTAATTGTTTGGTTAAAATATTGAATTATTTTTCTTCCTATAGTGTGGAAGATCCTAAAAAATAAATTTGTCATGTGAGTTATTCCTCAAAATGATGCGTTTGCTCAATTTCTTTTGTGTATCTGTTTATTAATTCAAGTTTTCTGCTTGAAAAATGAAAGTGAAACCTTAACAAACGAGACAAGGATGTTGTTTTTGCTGATCAGGAAATCCTAATTCTGGCATAGATTTATTTTTGTGATACTGCGACTAAAGAAATAATAAATAACAATGCAAAAAAGCCATACCTCAAATGTAGAAGTCAGTACATTACAGAAAACGATCTAAATTATTTCTGAATTATGAAGTAAAAAAGTATGGCTTTTAGATTAGCTAAAAGCAGATATTGGGAAATTACTAAAAAAAATAAAGTGCTTAATCAAAAATCAGAAGAAAAGAATGAAAATGTATAGATTGTTGATAGCCATATAAAAAACATGGAGCAACTACTCAACAAGCAATAATTAACTGATACTACAATTGCAATTTCCACAATTTACGTTTTTTTAAACTGTACCCTACGCGTTTCGACTAACGTCTTTGTCAAGGAACTAGACTAACTGGGTATTTCTTGAGGAAGTTGTATTTATATGCAATGAGGGATATAATTACCAGGTACTTAATTTTAAACAGGATTATTTGATTTTATTACAGGTAAAAGGATTAACTGAAGAGGTTTATTAAGGGGGAATTATTTATTTTTGTTTGGTCGTTTAACAAATTACCGGTATTTTTAAGTTTATTAATCTCCAATGATTCTAAAAGGTTTAATTTATTGCCTTTATTTTCTGAATGTAATAATTTAAAATTTTCCTCAAAAGATGATTTTCTCTTACTAAATGTTCGGCAAAATTGGAATCTGTTTTTTGATTAATGATAGAATTACAATGCTCATAGATACGGTTTTTACACGCTCTGCCGCTTTGACCGATATAAGCTTTAGGGCATGACCCATATGATAATTTATAGACTCCAGTTTTATTTTTTGGATCGATTTTCGATTTGTTATTTTTGATAAATTTTCCAAGACTATTGTTTGGTTTGAATGTAACGTTAATATTCTGTTTTCTTAAAAAGGATGCTATTTTTAAACTTGGTTTGCCAAAATAGGTTATACTATTTATGAATCATTATTGGTTTGGTCACTGGGTAAACTTCTCTTAATGGCTTTTTGTGTTTTTGATTTCCAAGAATATTTTCTATTAATTCTGCCTCAAACCCGTTATTTACTGCTATCTGTTTGATTATGTTTAATTCTTTCTGAAAATTATCTCGTGATTGTTTTATGGAAAGTAATCTATGAACCATACTGTTGTAAGCGGAAAGTTTTTGTTGATATGGATGTAGAGAAGTGCTGTGAATCGTTAGATGGGCTTGAGATGGCTTGTGAAATATTGAAAACTCGTGGTTGTCATTTACACAGTTGTTAACTGTTAGATCTAGGTAATTGATTTTATGATCTTGTTTACACTCTATCGTAAATTTAATATTTGGATGTTATTGTTTATACATAGAATATGTGATCAATTTTCATGTGATTATTTCAAAAGCAGATATATAGAGCAAGCTCTGTCAAAATCACACGATCAGAAGTAATCACAAATTAATACTATGACAATAAAAATGAAATGAAAAAAGAGTCAATTGCATTAGACCATCTGTCAGACATCCAACAGCACATAGCTGTGTTTCTAAAATGTTTTAACAAACTCTTTAACAATTTTCTGTCTCCTAAGATCCAAAAAGGTCTGCAATTTATAGAAATATGTCTTAAAGGAAAATAATTTGAAAATAACAGAAATGACTATTGTGATAGAAAAATGGCTATAGTTTTATTTACAATTAACTGATGATGGTAGATATTACATCTACCGAAACTACCATGAATCTGTGATTAATTCTTCTAAGTCAAAGTTAATTTGTTCAGTTGTACTAATTTTTAGTAGTCGAACCTGTAATTTGTTTTTTTGGCATCTAATTTATATGATTTAATTTGATTTGATACATGGTATTCGTACATTTGAAAATGTTTATTTTATACACTACTTCATAATGAAATTTTCTCAAAATGTGGTGA
Source organism: Octodonta nipae (assembly GCA_034190945.1). Classification (NCBI taxonomy): domain Eukaryota; kingdom Metazoa; phylum Arthropoda; class Insecta; order Coleoptera; family Chrysomelidae; genus Octodonta; species Octodonta nipae. Next base: position 1,347,869 of record CM067224.1, on the reverse strand, counting down.
TTAAACTCATAATGCAGTACTATGAGCCTTAAAAAACCTATTAAAACAGTAATAAATCTTGTTAATCCAAAATTAATAAATATAATAAAAAATATTTTATCTGGATTTAAAATAGCATTTATTTCACATAACAAAGGCAGTCCTGAAGCATCGAATTTTCATAAGAATTCAAAACAATAAAAAATCGTAAACGATAATTTCATTGAATATAAGTTACATAATTTAATATTATAATATGATTTTTTGCAGAGTTAAAGAGCAGTTAGTTATAAGTGGTAAATTTGCGATAGGAAATTACGTTTATGAATATAATTAAATAAAATCGCTATTTTCGATGCCAGTGTATATGCCACAGGCATGTTTATATCTTGAGAACGTGCGATATATCACGTATTAATTCTGATTCATTATACTCAATGAATGCGTGATTGGCAGTCTACAGCGTGAGCCAGAATTTGATCTTTTAAGCGGTACAGCTATAACGATAACATTTAACGAAAAACCAAAAGGTAGTGATGGGCTTTTATTGAAGACTAGCTGTCGCCCAGTGGTCGAAATTCGACCAATTGAGTCGATATCTCTGGCAGGTTAAGTAACCTGAAAAATCGGGCATAACTAGAGAAACAGCAATATACACGGCACGGATCCAGATTCGGAACCTCTGTGTGATATTTTTTCCTCGAAAATAGATTCGGTCTTACATCTCGTTTAAATAAGTAAAAAATTGTCTTTTTTCAGATATAATTCATAGAACACTTATGTTATATAATTCGTCTGGATGGTAATTTAATATGACAACAAACAATAATTTTATGGGCTACCATACATGAAAGCGATTTACCATTTTTTCTAACCTGTCTGTATCCAAAAGATATAATTGCAAAAAACTCAATTCTTGGAACATTTTAAAAATCCTCATTCTAATAATTCGTGGGCATGCCTCATTATATATTTCCACCACCCTGGTATTATGCAACTGCTCATGGACCACGAAACATAATATTAATCATTTTTGAACCACCGGGTAAACCATTCTGTCAAAATATTGCCACTGCCTATGAGTCACGGTATTTACTCTTTTTGTGCGTTATGAACCAATTTGTAACTATCTTCTGTAACTATAATTCTACTCTGACCTATATCTCAATCATCATATATATGGAACTCTTCGTGGGCTACTCTATAAAAATTTCCGATTTCTCAGTTTTTTATCATCATCCTGTATATCTAAAAAGAAGTAATTTGGTCTCACTGTACGGCATCTCCCCCTATATATACAACTGTTTTAGTGGGTACAAAATGTTGCATTTCCGATTTCCGCCACCCTGTATATGCATCTCTGTATAATACTCTTTGCACCACCCTGTATAACCGTAATTCTACTGCACCTTCTATTGGAAGAACCCTGGTAAATTCAACCGCTAATGGCTTCCCTACATAATTGATTTTCTAACGGTTGCACTCTACTTTGTATTTTCCGAAAAAACAGGCGATAATTATGCTTGGAAGTGCTTCGTGGGCCACCCACGAACAATTATTTTGGAATTCGGCATATCTGAAATCACCCTGTATAATAATAATATACAACGACTGCTGTTTACTTTACCGACTAAACATACGCGTATTTACGACTCTTGCATGCCACCTATCAGTAGTACATGCTCTAAGTATAAACGTGTTTTGAAGCATTGGTCCGCTCCATATATAATTACTCAATGTTTTGAGTTTTTCTCGCGGTGGCGGAACGCGAGCACATTCAGTTGTTTGGCGTTGACAAATTGTGTGACGTAAATAATCAATTTTTATTATATTTTATTTAATGAATGAACCATTATTATAAATTGAATATGCTAGCATTCTGCACTGAAGGTCGTCAGTAAGGTTGACTAAACAATCTCACGATAGGACACATGACGAAAATCAGGTTCGCGCACAGACAGAGGTTTCCAGAACAACAACTGTTTTTGGACGACCTCACGAAATCTTCGTCTTGGAGTGAACTTAGCCTATTTTCACCATATATAGATAAAAACAGTGATTCCTTATTTTTCCCAAAATTAATTTAAACATCCATAACTTAATACGTCGAGAAACTCAATATCAGACGGAAATTTATTTTTCGTGAATAGTTTTTTCCATGGTTTTTTACAGGTTTACAACTTTAAGTAAAAGTTGTCTGTATTTTCAGACAAAGCATTCTATATTATATAATTCGTCTGGATGGTATTACCTTGGTTATCTGATTGAATAATAATTTCAGTCTGGGTCTGGGTCGGACCATGAAAGAGAGTTTTATACCATCTGTTTTGTCAAAGTTGTTATCCAAAAGATATTTCGCGAAATGACAAAAAACTCTAAGAATTTTGGCTAAGACATGTTCTTTTAGTCATATCTTAAAACATCTGCAAGTTCTACCAATGTAATACTTTAGAACCTGAAGCTAGTCGTCACACTAATAAAATTATTCCAAAAATTGTTCTATTTTCTTTAGTAATACAATATATTTTTTAAACAGATCCGTTTGTTATTTTCATGATCTAACCATGTTTTCAAATAGAAGAAATATTTTCATTTATTTTTAGAGTAATTTCACATGTTACTTTGTCTTCCATTTACTAGGATGCTTTTAGTAAATGTCAGACATCCTCATATAGTATTTTGCTTAGGGTGTCTCCTTGTCATATAACTGGTGTAAATGTAAAACGGTTTTGGGGTTTTAATTTTTTTTTGGCAGAACATATGGGTGGTCTATTCTTGCGTTTTTAGAGACTTCATTATTAACCAGTGTTCTGTTGTATCTAATGCTTTTTCAAACTCAACAAACTTTTGGTTTAATAACAATTGTAGTCCACTGATTTGTTGAATAGCATCCTTGACTGTCAGTATATGTTCGTTTATGCTATATTCTCTTTTAAAGCCAGCTTGTCCAATAAGTTAGGTATTCTTCCACATTTTATATTAAAACATGTGTGATAACTTTAATTGTATACAGTATGATTGAAGGTTTAATCAATTTCATGGTTTTTGAGGCTCTTCTTACAACGATTATAGTACTTTAAAGAATAGGTGGGCCTCAGTTACTATGCCTGTAAGTGATATAAATTTAGACAACTTTGTACACGAATTTTGGGTGTTTAGTGAGCTCGTATTCTAAAGGTGTTTTATAAGTAGTATAGAATTCATTATTTTTTTATGTCTAACACAACTACATTTCAAGAAAACAGTATAATTTGATAGAATCATAAATAATGTAAACTGCCTACGTTTTTTTATACCAGGTTTACATTGAATGTACGGCGCGCACAACGTGCTGTAATGTAAATGTGAGTTATTGCAGGTTAATTATTATCAGTTGTGCCTTTCATTCATTGCCTAAGCCGATTTAAAAGGTAAAATAACGTGCCATATCATATATCAAGTTATGAATAGTGGCACATGAATAAATCTCCCGACCAGTTGAATTCAATTAACATCTATGGCATTGTGTATAAATTTTATTTTTAATTATGCTGCTGTCCTAGGAAGCGTCACGCTAGACCGAACAAAACGGCAACGAGATGTTTGAAAAAATGCCACTGTGCACAATTCGTTTCAAAATTATCCACAAAATTTTATTCTCAACGGACTAATTGCGGCTACATTTTTAAACAGTTAAATTGCGTTTAATTCGAGTTTTAAGTGTGAAATTGCAGAAGATTATTTTTTGACAGTGTTGCTAATATTAACAGGAAAAAAAAACTGAAGAGATTTTTGGTAACGAATTTGTGAAATATAATTTAATTAAGTGCTACGGTAGTTTCGGAGATTAATGCTATTTAATGGACCATGGTGGGCTTTTCGTGATCCATTGGTTTTTACCTTTAGTTATTTTGGAAAATAAAACTATTAAAGCCAGAATTGTATAAGAGGGAGGTTTATAGGCGCAATAATGTTCAATATGGCTTATTAATACGCTTTTATTAGGTCGATGTGTACGTATGTATCTTTCTATGTAACGGAAACTTTCAACGTAATTTTCACCAACTTAAAGAAGTCCAATGAAGTGAAAATTGGCACACGGTCAAGGGCAAATGACAAAAACTATTAATGTTCCCGTTTGTTGTCTTTTTGTCACTTGTCTTGACTAAATACAAATTCGTCTATTACCTACTGCCATCTAATTGGCAGTATTGGAACTGCAATGAAATGGAAATATTACGCAGACATCAAGTACACTTTTTAATTATAAATACATTCTTATGATACCAAAAACTTAGAAAATAATTATAGTTTAAAAAACTAAAAAATACGCATAAATAGCAAACGAATAAAAAGCAGAAAAATTTTTTATTATGAACAGTTTATATTGCAGCTATAGAAAGTAAAAAGCGTGGGGTGCTTGAAATATTAAATTTTACAATTATACAACCTTTTGCACCCCACGCTTTTTACTTTCTGGTGCTGTAATATAAATGTTCATAACTAAAAATTATTTTTGCTTTTTAGTTTGCTATTAAAGCGTATTTTTTAGTTTTTTAAACTATATTTATTTATTTATTTACCAGATACATTCCACGCATATTTACATAGTAAATCCTACAAGGTAACAAAACTACCTGCTCGTAGGCTGGTATATACTTACAAACTAGCCACTAACTAAGCTTATTAACTAAAATTAAACTAATTGGATAAAAAAAGTTTCATTGTACTTATACATATATTAAGTTGTCCATAACACAACAGTTGTATCGTAAGTACTTTCATACATTTTTTATAATCCAGGGTTTAAGTTTTGTTTAAATCTTATTTATCTTTTCTGTTGCAATTGTTTTAAGTTTATTTGGTAAAGAGTTGTTTAATGTTGAGTGGGTATTTTTGGTTAGGTATAACTTGTTTCTTTTCTATAATTTTTAGTAGTCTATTTTGAAATCGCTGAAGCATTTGTAAAGTGTTATTATATGCTCCTCCACATGCTATTACTCTGTAGCTAATAATGGAAAAAAGCGTAGTATAGCACAAGTAAGGTTTCAGTGTTCATGGATTTACTTAAATTATAGAAAATATACATAAGGCACTTATTTTACTTAAAACATATTTAATATGTAATTCCCTCGTCAACCTATAGTCGAGAACTACACCCAGATATTAAAAATGTTCTACCCTTTTTATATTGAGTCCATTGACATTAATGTTTATGCGTTCAGGAACACTGTTAGAATAGTTGCCAAAGGTAATATACTCAGTTTTGTTAATATTTAGTGATAATTTATTTACAGCCAGCCAATTACTTATTTCAATTAGGTAGTTGTTCATGTTGGTTTCAACTTCCTTCCAAGTGTCTCCACTAGCTACAACAGCCGTATCATCGGCAAATGATATTACAATACCATCAGGCAATAGCTTTAAAAGTTCATTAATATATAATATAAATAGAAACGGTCCTAAGACAGTTCCTTGTGGAACACCTGTATAAATCTGAGAGAATTCACTCATGATATTATTGATTTTTACTCTCTGGTACCTACTGTCTAAATACTTTTCTATTAATTTATTTATACCGTAATTGTATATCTTGTCAAGTAGTATCTGATGGTCAACAGTGTAGAACGCCTTGGCAAAGTCGAGGAATGTCACAGCTACAGGACGACTCTTGTCTAATTTGTTATATATAATGTCTGTTAAATAGTTCAATGCGTCTTTGGTTCCCAAATTTTGTGTAAATCCATATTGTCTTTTTGATAATATTATATATTTTTTAACAAATTGCAATAATGTAGTGTAAATTATCTTTTCAAATATTTTAGCAAAGTTTGATACCAATGAAATAGGCCTATAGTTTGATGTAAAGTGTTTATCTTTAGATTTATGTATAGGTATAACATCAGCTTTTTTTTAAGCATTGGGCCATATAGCTTGTTCAATACAAGAGATTTATAATATGAGTCAGCGGCTCAGCAATGTGCTCAGATAAAGCTAAAATAGTCTTCGCATGAATGTTATCTACCCCACCATTTTTAAGTTTCAATTCTTTAATAATTTTAATAACTTCAAATCTATTAGTTGGTGTTATAAATATGGTTTCAGAGTTAACAGGTGGTAATTATTTATGGCGTTTGTTGGTTGCTGTATTTTATGGCTAAGTAGAGACCCAATATTACAGAAAAATTGATTCATGTCATTAGCAATTTTTCTGGTTCCATAATTTTTTGATTATGTTTATTGTAAATGTAACTAATATTTTGATGATATATACGCTTTTTGCCAAGTTTTGTATTTATTATATTCCATAATTTTTTAGGAATTTTAAAATTTTTGTTTATTTCGTCCCTATCATATAATGTTTTAGCATTATTTATAACCTTCTCTAAAATCTTTACATAGTTCTTATATGCAATTTTATTTTATTTTATTATTATTAAATGATGATTTTCACCAGTGATTTCGACTTCCCTAAGGAACTTCACTCTTACCCTGGAAAGTGTATAGAAATTTAATTATTTATGTATTTATTAGTGACTTATACAAAATATTTCCACAAGTCCGGTACAAATATAAAAACATAGTATCACGGGAACTACAGTACTACATGTCAACTACAAAGCCGCTGAATTTATTATTGGTGGAAATCTTCAATTTTTAGATATTTTCTAATTAAAAACTGAAGTTTGCTATATATAAGTGTTTTGCATTTGAAAACAGTTTATTATATAAAACTGTGGACTACAATGGGATTTTTCCTCGTGATATTTAGGGCACGAATCGTCATTGTGTCTTGTAGAGTAATTATGGGTATCCTAGTGCTTACTGAAGCTATTAAGGTTCTCTTTGACATATATAGCATCGAAAATGCAGTCCTTAACCACTCTTATAAATTTTCTCTATATAGTATCACATAGCCCCACAGTTTGTTGCTATCACTATCTGTTTAGAAACCGTATTCATCAAATTCCTGATCAGCAAGAGGTTTTTTTACTTTGTACTCTTATATGGCTTTCCGTTTTAGACCTGGCTCTGGTGTGGCTCCCAATAATCAGCTTTATTTGCTATCTTTTTAACTTAAATTCGAAAACGTACTTTACATTTTTTAATGCACACCTCATATCCAATTTTATCACAGGTGGAATATCATTTTTCATAACGTTCGTATTCGGAATACTATTTACAGCATAGCTTAGGTAGATTAAGAATAAGATGGGACCCAGCATTGGTCCTTGGGACACACCATAATATACAAATAATATTTCTGATTTAATGCATGACATATTTTCTTCTCTCTCTTTTCTTTCAATATATTTAAAAGATGTAAGTAAGCATTTATATTTTTTTCATGAAAATTTATCCTGAATACTTTTGTAACTAATTGGGTATTTTCTACTTTTTATTTTACTTATTCTTGTTTAAACTTCTTGTCTTTTGACTGCGATTTCTTCCGTTATTGTTCTATTATCTATGTTGTATCCTTATTTACTGTTAATTACTTAAAATAAGTTGGTTAAATAATTAACACAAGTGTATTGTATATTTCATTCTATGTGAAAAAGAACAGGAAATAGTCTCTAAAATATACGAGGGCTGCCTTTTATATTTCGAGATTGGACAACCCTAGGGTTGCAATCTGACAACTGACAGCTCTATCGTAAAGTTTTACATTTTTGAGGTTATACGTACTCAGAACGTTTTGACATACGAGCGCTATGTGTTGTTTACAGTAACTTAAAGGATTCATCTCAGCCAAAAAATGGAATTAAATCGTGAACATTTTCGTGCGATTATTTTTTACAACTTTCGACGTGGATTAAGTCAGCAAGAGTGCATGGATGAACTTAATTTAATTTTTGGCGATGAAACTCCATCAAGGACCACTGTTTATCGATGGTATGGTGAATTCGATCGAGGTCGTAGTTCACTCCAAGACGAATTTCGTGAAGGTCGTCCAAAAACAGTTGTTGTTCCGAAAACCATTGATGCTGTGCGCGAACTCATATTGCAAGATCGCCATGTGATCTATCGTGAGATTGAGTCAACCGTACACATTAGTGGGACCAGCATACATCCAATATTGCATAAACATTTGAATGTCAAACAAATTTGTTCGCGTTGGATCTCACACAATTTTTCAATCGTTCAAAAAAAGGCTCGTGTCGATTGGTCGAAAGAAAAGATCAAAAAATACGATCGCGGTGCTTCAAAACACGTTTATGACATAGTGACAGATGATGAATCGTGGATTTACGCGTATGAACCCGAAAGTAAACAGCAGTCGACTGTATGGGTGTTTCAAGATAAGCCGAATCCAACAAAAGTTGTTCGCGCACGAAGCACCTCCAATCAAATGATCGCCTGTTTTTTCGGAAAAACTAGACATGTCGCAACCGTACCACCAGAACAACGCAGAACAGTCAATTCTGAGTGGTACACAACCATTTGTTTGCCAGTTGTCTTCCAAGAAATGAGGAAAATCAACCGCCGAACACGGATCACTCTTCATCACGACAATGCGAGCTCTCACACATCGTTTCAAACAACTGCATTTTTGACCACTCAAAACATCGATTTGATGAGACTTCCGCCGTATAGTCCTGACTTGTCACCAAATGACTTCTTTTTATTCCCGTACGTAAAAAACAAACTGAGAGGTCAACGTTTTTCGATACCTGAAGAAGCGGTTGCTGCGTTCAGAATGCATGTTTTGGAGATACCTCAATCAGAGTGGAAAAAGTGCTTCGACAATTGGTTCAAACGAATGCAAAAGTGTATAGATCTTCATGGGGAATATTTTGAAAAACAATAAAGCCATTTTCGATGATTATTATTTGCTTTTTTTCTCTAATCCCGAAATATAAAAGGCTGCCCTCGTATTTTTGTATTTTTGTGAACCTGTTTTATTGCTATGCTATTTGTATAAAACTTATAAGAAGCAGATACACAGATATAATAAAATGTATTTATTAATTTATTCATTTCCAAGTGTGAACTTTTAAATACATTTTTGTAGATAATAAAAAATCCTAAAATGATATAAAATAATTTCATACTGTTTAACTATCGTGAAAAAGTTGCCATACAACCGTTACGATAAACAAATAATTTATCTAACAACTTATAATCAAAACGGGGTATTTTGCCGCAACTCTAAAAATAAAAATGATGTCAACTTCGTCAGTCGGAGAAATCATATGGATGTTCATTTTTACATCTTTCTTTCCTACAGAATACTACTTCAAATTAATAAGACGCGACATACTAAGTGAATATGACTTGTTTTTTCTTTTATTACATTATTGCTTTCCTACTGGGTGTTTGGTTAATCAGATGCCACAAATATTCTCCTTATAAATTGTAATTACTCTTTTCTCAATTGAGTTAAAATGAAAATACACACACATTGTCGTATTATTAAATTTAGAATATTTAAATCGTTATTACTTGAAGTGTATTAAAAGAAAATTATGAGGTGATAGACAATTTTAAGATGTAGATTTACTGGGTAGGTCGTTTGATATTTGTTGTTTATATGGTTAATCATTTTAATCATTCTTAGAAAGGATAAAGGATAAATGATATACATTTTTGAATAGATTTTTTTTTCACACACATTTAAAACTTGAATAGATTTATTTAACTGACACTGTTGAGCTAAAACCTAGCGTTAACACCGTAAGAAAACTCATGTTTCATCATCTAGATGATCTATGCAGATGTTTGAAAAACTTCAAGGAACAACTGGAATGAAAGGCAACAACTATTGCGCAGCCAAAGAAGTGAACTAAATGAAATTGTTAAGGTCGCTATTAAAAATTCTGGAATTGAACAAACTTTGACAAATGGCGAAACTCAAATTGAAAAGTCATTCTTTGGTGTTAAATGTCAAATTGCAAGAAGTGGACAGACTTAATCAGGTCGCCTTGTTGGTACATATAGTAAGTGTTTATCTAGGAAGCAATATGCCGGGGTTTTTGTAATATAACTATATATAAATTATTTCGTACGGTTGATCATTGAAATTTGGCGCGGTTGAACAGATCACCTGACTATTGACCAATGAGAGCCATTAAAGGGGGGCACATGGCAACTGCTTATATACTACGTCATAACCCGCCAAATTGCCTGTCGTACAATACGTCAGCTTTCAACCGCACTACCAGTGTTCCGTACCACTGACCTAACTCTATGGCATACCTGTCAGCTGTCAATGTTCCGTGCGATCGTTCTATGCCATACGTCAAAGCCCCATACCAACCGTCGTTCGATGTCAACGCCCTGTCATCCGAGGTCATTGACTCCCAGGCGATTACGTAAAATGGCATGTGCGGATGAGCCTGGGCGGTGTCATCTTGGTTCTCAAATAGGGGGACGTGACCTTGAGAATCTTCCCACGACCAAGTCGGGAACCCCTGCTAATCTGGACTATCTCAATTATACACCAATGATCAAATCTTGCACTAGTTAGTTGATGATACTAGCGTAATGGAATCGAGAAAGCTCACCCAAAATTCTTTATTACAACTATCGCACCAGGTTCCGACTGAAAAATCTAGCTAACAGAATAATTCCTCTCAATTAGCTTGGAGGATACGAATATCAATCAAGGACCCATTTTGTTTCTTTGTAGGCTAATGTTTCAGTTGCTAAACCCGTTTAAAAACGGAAAAAAAGAAACTTTCAGTCCATAAAGAAGAAGAAAGAAAGTCCATAAAACATTTAATCGTTAGTTCTAGCCACATGTAACATATTTCCGTGATTTTTTCCTTGTTGGTTAGACGTGTTGGAAGATATTGTCGGAATGGTAGAGGGGGGGGATGTAGTGTGAGAAAAATACGAGAGAGTAGAGAAACGTGGCTCGCCTAGACAGGGTCGCATCTCTTAAGTAGCCTGGTTTCCATCGAGGTCGTGGAAGAAGTACATATTTGCTACCCCTTGATTTAGAAATAAATATTACGAAAAAATCTAGTAGTAAGCGAATTCATTAAAACAAACAACAAAAACATAGAGCAAGTGATCTGCACACATTTCTAGGCCAATCAACTACGTGACATCAAATCAATGTCTCAGTGCAGTCTATCAATAAGCATTTGAACAATTGGAACATAAGGTGAAAGGATCAATGTTGGGTATCACTGTTTGAGATAAACTCCCCTAGCCATCAGGTGTTGGACTAGCCACGTGGCTAGAATGACAGATAACTGAACAACGGGAGGTATACAAGGTAGATCAAGAGCAGATATGTTTAAAATCAGAGACGATAGCCTCCCACAAGATGGAGTGATGACAGAAATTGGTAAGTAGTTGATCAAAATCGGGAAATAAGGCAAAACATGCCACAGACTTTCATGAAACAGGAATCGTGATAGACTAGTGATGATAGTGGTTATTTTCTTTTATGGATATGTGTAGTTATCTGGAATGATATTCTATTACCTTAATCATTGTTGCCATAAAACTGCTGTAGACATAATTCAAATTTATATTTGTAAAAAGCTCTTTTTCCTTGCGACTAGCGTAGCTAGGACAATGATTACTGTTAATACTTTATGGTCAGCAATAGCTACATCAAATATCGCAGCTCTGAAAGTTTGAACGTAAACATTTTTACAAATAGTACCTGCGACTTGGCTTAGGAAGAAATTGCATCTGTAAGACCAGTTGCTTGGTTAATCAAAAAAAGATTTTCCAGAAAGCACTAGAAAATGTCCAAGAAGCAGCAGACTGCACCTTAAGAAAAAACAAAAGAACATAGTAAATGTGGTTAGGAGATACCAATAAAATATTAAAAATCTCTAAGAAGAAATTCGAAAACTCAACATTTTTTTACAAAATCATAAATCACCAATGTAAAGATTGTTTGCATTTTGCAGCATATGAAGCTTTACCCCCATTTTACGACTGAACTACTTCAAATACACACATCATCAAAATGAATTGACACTCAGCTCATCTAAACAACAAACACATGATGGCAATGACTCAATTAGCGCTGAATGGTCGAACGTTGTTTCGATTACAGATATATCAGGACAATCCCATCAGCATCGTTTCAATCATTAACAGACGCGTCGGATTTTCAAAACGAGGGGTTAGCATTTCACTGGGCAGTAAACTTGTTACAGAAGCGGTATTGATTTATTGCTTACATCGAAAAGATGTGTTTTGTGTGAATATCGAGTTATTAGCCGTGGAAAATAATTCCAAAGGCATTCCCGTTCAATGAAATATTTTCTACTTGTTTTCTGTATCGGATTGGTATGTAAATTTGAATCGGAATTATCGAGAAATTCAACACATAAGATGTGTGAGTTCTTGAATAAATACAGAATGGATTTGTAAACCTACTTGCAAACTATCAATACTGAGACTAAATTCAGGTCATTTCGAATACCAATAGTGACAGAAAGAATAGGAAAATGACAGTTTTTTTATGGTAGATGAATGCCAAATATAGCCAGGGTCCTACGAAATACAGCCCGGTAGTTCATTTGAACCATGGAACATAGAATAAAACCAGCTGTTAAGATTCATCTGCTACAGTCATTTTAGTCTTCTGATAAATTTGTCTGTTAGGTACTTTTAATAGACTTGCTTCCTTTTCCTCTCCCCATACCCAATCATCATTAATATTTCTATTCTTTCTCTTTCACTTAATTCGGCCATTTTACGATCAAACTAAAACAATACAATCGTTTTACGTTCAAATAAAAAAAACTAATAACTTATTTTGACAACTACTGTCACTTCTGCAATGAATTTCATGGACTACTAAACTTGATTCAGATTTAATTTGCGCCTGATTTAAACAAACTCACGTGTATTCGACTATGGAACAAGCCGTGCTGTTGGCTGTGACGGTATAATGCCACCGATTGGCCAATAGAAATACAAATCCTTACCGAGCGGTTTGTTTATATCGGGTGTAAATGAAATCTGAACCGAGTTTAGCTACCATCGAATTTTTCCTTTCCTTAATTACTTTTCTGTTAATATCTCGGTAGGTATTGAAGTAAACAATATCAAACCCGATATTTTGTATTCGCAATAAAATGTTTAATCAGAAACTAAAATACTATATAGGGTGTTTTATTGCAAATTTTAAAATCGATATTACTTCCGGTAAAACAGGAAGTTCAAAATTGTAAAAAAATTGGAAACAAATAGGCAATCTACTGCAGTATCCACCTTCTAAATTTCAGTTTGATATCTCTAATAATGCCAGAGATATTTGCTTGGTTCCACACATTTTCCCATCACTGTATATGTTTCAAACAAAGTAATCTTAACTTCAAGAGTGAGGAAAAAATAACTTCTAAGAAATCAATGTTTTCAAAACCATGGAGTATCCTCCCACCATCTATTTGATTACATGTAGTACAAATCCTGTGTTAGATGATTTTTATTAGGAAACACAATGTTTCATGTTTCCTCTTAGAAAATGAAAATTAGATATCATACATTATTCTAATGCTAAATTCCTCCCTTATTCTAACACACGTTCCTATAAACAGAAATCTTAAATCACTCAGTTTAATTGAAAAAAAGTTTTACGACCTACAAATTTAATTCTGCGATTCACGAGTTTCAAATTCACTAAACTCGCCGTGGTTTTCCATGATTCCCTATTGCTTAAAAGCCAAAAAATCCTCCACCAAAATGGCGTTCATCCAGTATTTTCAAACTGAATCAATGCAAACTCAATTAGCCTGTTAAATAGCACCGAATGCGCCACCCCCTGCCCCCGCCCCGCCCCCCTTTTCATTCGTATTACTGGTATAATTTAGTGTCACATTAACCCCCTTGGGGCCACGAGTGCCCGCAGCGTATGTGGCAGAGACAGAGAGTAACCGGGCGTATACGGAAGGACCGAGCAGTTGTACGATGAGGGGGCGGTGCTCCCCAAACTTTTGCTATCGAAACGTGCCGAGCGGGGGCGGCGCGATCGGGATGAATGGGCGCCGTTGCCGGGGCGACCACAACGCGCCAAGGCTATATCGATTTCTCCACGCCAAGGTTGAGCGTGTGTGAGGAACAATATGCTGATTATGCCGGCGCGGCTCATTCATCATTTCTGGGTGCTTCCTTTAAGGGTTGCTCTATTTCCATCATTAAGTAATGAGAGTCGAAAAATGGGGAAAAAACAAGTTCGTCTGCAAGTTGGGCATATAATTCACGAAAGAGGGCGTTCGCTCGAATTCGCGACGGTAGTTTTTCAGGGTCTCAGCCCGCCGAGAGCTGGATTTTCTGAATGCATACTTTGTGAAAGAGCTCCATGTCGGAATTAATGTGTTGAGGGGAATCGTAGTGGTAGTGGGAGGAAGGTTGTTTCGCATTGTGATGCTGAGTGCAGATATGAGTAATAAAATCACAAAACAGTCTTCGAAATATACGTTATATCAAATAAACAATGACAGCTCAGTAATGTATAATAAACACCAGTCAATAGAGATTTTTAGGTGACATAAATGTAACAGCAAACTATTTATGTCATCACTTAGCCTATTGGCTTCAACTGAAAATTTTATTTTAAATGTGGCTACAGACATCCATGCATACTTGTCAAGTACGCACGATCATCTTGGTTTTTACCTTGTCCAGAAGATAAAGAAACCAGTAAAGTATGATGTAAAAAGTGCCCCACGAAAAAAAAAGTAGTTATCAGATCTTCCGATGTGCCAAAAAGTCAAACACGTGTTAGGATGACAGCGAAAACTCATAAATTTCATCTGTATCAATACTCGAGTGACGAAATGCTTCATCTTTATTTCTTTTTCTTCTATAGTTGGTCCTGAATGAATATGTGTCTTAATAACTGTATCCTTGTCGGTATTGTTCTCAATTAAGCTATACATATTTATCATGACTAGCTGTCGCCCAGTGGTTGAAATTCGACCAAGTGGGTCAATATCTCTGGCAGGTTAAGTAACCTGAAAATTTTATCGTGACATTCTATCCTAGGACTTTAAGAAGAACAGCAATTACACGGAACGGGTCCAGATTCGGAACTTCTGTGTGATAGTTTCCTCGAAAATCCTAGATGTCGTTCTTACATCTCACTTCTACAAATAAGTAACGAAATTCAGGTTTTTTGCAGATATAACTTTACTTACGTTCAAATTCGTAATTCTTAATTTAATATGACAACAATTCAACTGCTAATGGGCTACCCTACAAATTTATTTTTTCTAACCTCCGTGTATAGCTATAATTGCACTCAATTCTCTAACATTTATTAAAATCCTCATTATAATAATTCCATCTCATTATATATTTCCACCACCCTGTATATGCAACTGCTCATGGACCCCGTATAATATTTTTTAACATTTTTGAACCACCCGGTAAACCATTCCGTATATGCCACTGCCTAAGAGCCACCGTATTTGCTCTTTTTGTTTATGAAATTTTTAACTATCTTCTGTAACTAAAGTTCTACTCCGACCTATATTTCAATTATCATATATATGGAACACTTCGTGGGTTACTCTATAAATCATTTCCTTTCCTAACATTTTTTATCATCATCCTGTATATCTATAATTCCTCTCACCCTATATTTCATCTTCCCTATATATACAACTGCTTGTGGGTTACGAAATGTTGCATTTCCATTTCCGCCACCCTGTATATGAATCTCTATATAATATTTTTTGCACCACCCTGTATAAATGTAATTCTACTGCATCTTCTATTCCAAGAACCCTGTAAATTCAACCGCTAATGGGCTTCCCTATATAATTATTTTATTAGTTATAATTGCACTCTACTCTATATTTTAAACACCCTATATATGCAACTGCTTATGTGCCACCTACGAAAAAAATGTTTTCTAACATATCTGGAATCGCCCGGTATAATTATAATATACAACGATTACTTTACCAATAAAAAATAACAACGCTTGCATGCCACTTCCAGAAGTACCTGATTGGGCCCTCTATATATAATTACTCAATGTTTTGAGTCTGGTGGCGACGGCACATTCAGTTGTTTGGCGTTTACATTATGGACGTAAATAATGAATTTTTATTATATTTTATTTAATGAATGAACCAATATTATAAATCAATATTAGCATTCTGCACTGAAGGTCGTCAGTAGCTACTAAACAAAACAAAAATGAAGAAAATCGGTTGAGAGGCAGATGAGAAAATGGAACCTAATCGTTTTGTCTTTACCTATTTATATATAGATACTCAAATCATTTAATTCGCCAAAGATACCGCTGTTTGGTAGGCACGAATTACCGTCTTCCAACAAATCTCGGTTCAGCTTCATCTAAAGACTTGATGATAATCTCTAGAACTCATTCACGAGGTGGACTAAATACCCGACTGGTGCTGGTTTATACTACTCACAACTACACTTGTTGAGTTTGTTTGCCAAGTATGACTTGTTTAAGCATAAATGATATTCAAACTCAATCCAGCATCAAGCGGCTTGCACAGTTAACATGCTTGCACAAAATTTTCCAACAGACACTACATGTTGTTTGTACAATAACATTGATCATGGGTGCTTGTCAAGTTTGCAGTGGTTATTACTTAATGTAAATTCATGTTACCAACACCAAATGAAAAGACACTTCAAGATTTACACCAAGTTTTTCTGTTAGACAAACATATTATATTATACCTAAATAACACAGAACAATTAAAAAGATTTAAATGATGAAAGAGATTAAGGTTTAATTTATTATTTAATACCTACTTGACTCTAAAAAATTGATTTTTCTGCGATTATCCTCTGAATGTAAATTTTCTAGATTTATCATTAAAGTTATGGTTATCTTCGATTAAATTAAGTGTATTATTAAATGTATTATCCTGTGTGGCTTAAACTCTTTTGTGCTGAGAAGTGTTGTAAACTATCTAAATGTCCCACCGACATTATAAATCTATAAAATTGGCTGAAAAGGCAACATATGAAGCTCGGTGTGGCGCTCAGAAAGTTGCTGAAAAATCACGAGCAATGGAAAAAATTGCAAACATAATGCGAGAAAAAGTTACGAGAAATTATTAGCAAATGTTTATGAAAATTTTGAAAAAGATATGAAAAATTATGATCATAAACTCTCATTTTGACCAAGAATTAAATGATGAAAGAGACTAAGGTTTAATTTATTATTTAACACCTACTTGAGTCTAAAAAATTGATTTTTCTGCGATTATCCTCTGAATGTAAATTTTCTAGATTTATCATTAAAGTTATGGTTATCTTCGATTAGATGACGTGTATTATTTAATGTATTATTCTGTGTGGCTTAAACTCTTTTGTGCTAAGAAGTGTTGTAAAATTTCTAAATGTTCCACCGACATTATAAATCTATAAAATTGGCTGAAAAAGCAACATATGAAGCTCGGTGTGGCACTTAGAAAGTTGCTGAAAAATCACGAGCAATGGAAAAAATTGCAAACATAATGCGAGAAAAAGTTACGAGAAATTATTAGCAAATGTTTATGAAAATTTTGAAAAAGATATGAAAAATTATGATCATAATCTTTCATTTTGACCAAGAAGTAAATGATGAAAGAGACTAAGGTTTAATTTATTATTTAACACCTACTTGAGTCTAAAAAATTGATTTTTCTGCAATTATCCTCTGAATGTAAATTTTCTAGATTTATCAATAAAGTTATGGTTATCTTCGCTTAGATGACGTTTATTATTTAATGTATTATCTTGTATGGCTTAAACTCTTTTGTGCTGAGAAGTGTTGTAAAATTTCTAAATGTCCTATCGACAGTATAAAACTATAAATTGGTTGAAAAAGTAACACAAGAAAATCAGAGTGACACTAAGAAAGTTGCTGAAAAATCAAGAGCTTAAATGGAAAAAATTGCAAACATAATGCGAGAAAAAATTACGAGAAAGAATTGGCAAATGTTTATGAAAATTCTGTGAAAGATATGAAAAATTATGATCACAAACTCTCATTTGGACAAAGAATGATGTTCTAGTTTTAATTATCGATGTTTGACCACCTTAAATTTTATAAGTCATAATTAAAATATCGTTTATGTTTTACCAAGTATCCCGCATACTAAGAGTCATATTGTAAGTATAATGTTGTTTTGTGCCTGAGTATTTTTTTAGTACTAATTATTTTAAGCTATAAGACCTTTTTGTCATTTTTTAATCACTTTAATTCATTTACCTATAACCGCTATTAATTCTGAAATATCTTTTTAAGATTTCTTTCTATTGGAGGGTAAATATCTGAGGAAAACAATAAAAAACCTCAAAAGTAATTTGGAAATTATGAATATAATGGTTTTGCCCATGACCGTTCAACTGATTGATCGACAAAATCTCTACAAAATCTAATGGTAAAAGTACCTGCCTTTTATGGGTAGGGTTATATCAACCTCTTCTGTGGATAAACTTTACACACAACTTTGATTTGTCATAATTTTTTGCCAACGAGATGATTACTCACGCCCATCATTGCATCATTATTCCGTTTATGCGTATTCATAGAAAAACTATTTATAGTACGACATATAATACATAATTCGATTAAATTAAAGACAGTTTACGTTACAAAACAAACGCCTATATACTTTAATTTTATTAATCACTTCATTGAATATTCAAATTGAATATTGTGCAAAAATGCACTCGACACTCCGTTGATACAAAACCGACCGTGTCAGACTCTTATTAACACAATTAAATCAATTAAAGAGGAAAAAGTGATCGCGCGTTGAACTGCTATTGAAGCTTATGACTATGTAACGTTAACCAACAATTAAGCTGGTGTTTCATCAATTAAACGATAGTCGAGTGACGTTAGACAGACATTTTTGTTTTTATTAATGAACATCGTAGCTGCAAGTTCGTAAAATATGATTGAAGTCAATAAATAATTGACCTTTTTACTGTCGGACACGTGGACGAGTTCTATGAAAGGGACAGCGTAATGGAAATTTAATGAAATGGTTGCTGTAATCGGTTGCTTTTTCAATGAAACTGTTTTTGAAAAGTGCTTTCAGCATTACGAAAAGAATACTTGAAAGTAAGTTTGTATATTCAAAAGAGATATGTCGATAGCTATTTCTATGAGCATTCTTTTCGTGATACTATCTTTTCGAGATTTTACATCCTGATAGTCGGTGGGTAGAAGAAGAGGTTAAAGTTGCTAGCACATTAGTTAAAGAGACTTTCTGGTTGTTGAAAAAAACAGGGGATCCTAATATTAAATCAAGATACTAATTACTGTAACCAAACAGCAACATTTTAAATAAAATTATTGAAAATTCCTCAAATAAACAAAAGAAAACGTGGAATATTGTAAACAAAAAAATTGGGAAAGATATAAACACTGATGCCAGAATTACTCTCAAGGACGATGCAAATAATCACGCAATATCTATACAGGGCATTCAATTAAAAAAATAAAACTTTTATACTTTTCACTTTTCTGGGATACCCTGTATAAAACGAAAGTAATTTTAAAATGTTCCCCTGAAGGATATACAGGTTGAGTTTTTTTCGATGATCAGTATGGGGATCTCGGAAACTAGCAGAGATAGAGCAATGGTTAAATTGGGAAAGATTTGCAGTTTTACTGGCCCAATTTAATGACACTTTCGGATTTTTGTAAAAAGTCATGGCTTACTAGATATTTCAAAAAACGAAATTCTGTGATTTAGTCAAATCCCTCTAGCTCCTTTGTTTTTGATTTTAGAAAAAAAGTGTAAATATCAAAATTGAAA
This sequence comes from Octodonta nipae, assembly GCA_034190945.1. NCBI lineage: Eukaryota > Metazoa > Arthropoda > Insecta > Coleoptera > Chrysomelidae > Octodonta > Octodonta nipae. The sequence goes on along the minus strand of CM067224.1, from coordinate 1,328,187 downwards.
GGAATTGTATCACGAATATGATGGTCATGTCCTCGTTTGCGTGACAGCTCTCGTTTCTGAGATATGACACAAACTTATCTTTTTTTGAATGGAAACCATAGTTGGCTATGACCTCAAAAAATCGGAAATTTTTAGAGCTTTTCAACGATATAATACTCGATATAGTTATTCATAAAAATAACGGCGTAATGGATGATTTTCTCTCTTATTTTCACTTTTAACGTAGGTAGCCATGCAAAAGATTGTTTTCACTTTGACGTTTCCTCATTTGAGAGTAATTCCATTAGTAGTGCTGAACTGACAGTCGATATTGACAAGTTTTCGTGATAAAATGGAATATTCTAACGAAGAAAAACTGAATGTGGTGGAATGTTATATCATATGCCATAAAAATTTAGTTCAGTTTAGTTTAGTTTAACAAAAGAAAACGTGGAATATTGTAAACAAAAAAATTGGGAAAGATATAAACACTGATGCCAGAATTACTCTCAAGGACGATGCAAATAATCACGCAATATCTGAACCGGCTGATGTAGCTAAGTTATTTGTCAACTATTTTTCAAATGTAGCTAACAAAACAATTAATAATCATTTTGGAAACAATCTGTCAAAAAATTGTACTGCAACAAATCCTGTAATAAATTATTTCTTTTTTGAACCTAGTATATTTTTGACATGTTTGACATTTTTGGCATTTTCTGACGTTTTTGACATTTTTAACATTGTTGACATTTTTGAAATTTCTGACATTTTTGACATCTTTGAGATGTTTGACCTTTCTTGCAGTTCTGACATTTTTGACGGTTTTGGCATTTTTGACAGTTTTGATGTTTTTTGACATCTTTTGACATGTTTGAAATTTTCGACATTTTTGACATTTTTTGACATTTCTGTCATTTTTGACGTTTTTGACATTTTTGGAATTTTGATATTTTTGACATGTTTGACATTTCTGGCATTTTTCTGACGTTTTTGACATTTTTGACATTTTTAACTTTGTTGACATTTTTGAAATTTCTAACTGACATTTTTGACGGTTTTGACATTATTGACAGTTTTGATGTTTTTTGACATTTTTGACATGTTTGAAATTTTTGACATTTTGACATGTTTGACATATCCGTCATTTCTGACATTTTTGATGTTTTTGATATTTTTGGCATTTTGATATTTTTGACATGTTTGACATTTCTGGCATTTTCTGACGTTTTTGACATTTTCGAAATTTTTGATGTTTTTGACTTTTTTGGACATTTCTGACATTTTTGGCGTTTTTGACATTTTTGACATGTTTGACATTTTTGACGTTTTTGAAGTATTTGACATTTTTGACAATTTTGACTGATCAAACGAGAGCTTTAATATATATATTTTTTGTACGTTCCAACAGATATCAAAATAATACGTCCTCTGTTGTTTGGTTTGTCTAGTATTGGGGTTTTCTTAAAACAAGAACCTGATAGAAACAAATGTTTAGTTGGGCAGCATAAAAACATTTTCAGCAGTAATTCGATGCCCAACTAACACCCATGTCAACTACGAACACCTTATTTATTCTCAACATTAAATTAAAATATCCATGGCAAATTCGTGAAGTATACTGAACCTGCTCTAACGTTTCGTTGTCATGCAAAAAAATAATACGACGCTGAAAACAAGGTTTAACGTTATTGTTTATCTATTTTTTCGCATGTCAAAACCCACTTCATCACAAGTTTATCTTTTACGGTCGACTCGAAATCACAATGGAACCGACTGATGGATCGATACTGGGAAAAAGCTCAATAAACCTTTCTCTCTCTAGCTGCCAACCTCTCCAATCAAGTTGTCAATAATTCATCGAAAATGAATACTAAATAGCTACAAGGCTAAACACGCACTTTATCAAATATCGTTTTTTGGACTAAATTAACTGCACCGGTCAACATCTATATATAAATAGGCAAAGACAAAACGATTAGGTACCATTTTCTACTCTGTCTCTCAACCAATTTTCTTCATTTTTGTTTTGTTTCGTAGTTATTAACGACCTTCAGTGCAGAATCCAGAATATTAATTTATAATATTGGTTCATTCATTAAATAAAATATAATAAAAATTCATTATTTACGTAAATAATGTCAACGCCAAACAACTGAATGTGCCGCCGCCGCCAGACTCAAAACATTGAGTAATATATATAGAGGGACCAATGCTGTTATTTACTTAGAGCACGTAATTCTGGAATTGGCCTGCAAGCGTTGTTATTGTTTAGTGGTAAAGTAATCGTTGTATATTATAGTTATACAGGGCGATTCCAGATATATTAGAAATATTTTTTTTCGTGGGTGGCACATAAGCCGTTGCATATATACGATGTTTAAAATATAGAGTAGAGTGCAATTATAACTAATAAAATAATGATATAGGGAAGCCCATTAGCGGTTGAATTTACAGGGTTCTTGGAATAGAATGCGCAGTAGAATTATTGTTATACAGGATGGGAAAAAATATTATACAGAGATGCATGGCGGAAATGGAAATGCAACATTTCGTTACCCATAAGCAGTTGTATATTTAGAGAAGGTGAAATATAAGGTGAGAGGAATTATAGATATACAGGATGATGATAAAAAATGTTAGAAAAGGAAATGAGTTGTAGAGTAGCCCACGAAAAGTTCCATATATGTGATGATTGAAATATAGGTCGGAGTAGAATTATAGTTACAGAATATAGTTAAAAAAATGTCTTTTTAATTATTTTTTTAAATACGAAAAAAAATAAATAAAAAATTACATATCTGGCCTATGAACGAAACAAATTTGTTTCCGTGATAACTAATATATCCGTATGGTAAAAAAATTCTTATTGCAGGGGCAATAAAAATTTCATGGACATTTCTGGGATAAAAAACAGAATTATAGTATACAGATTGAGTTTTGGAATAAAACTGATGAAAAAGGGACTGTTGGTTCTAACGTCTTCAGGAAACATTTTCACTTATGTGAGAAAAAAATCGTACATAATATTAGCTTAACTTTGAACCCAACAGAACACTCTATTAATAATTCCGAGCCCCGCTCTTTATCAGAGTATGTCTGAGGTATAGATTTCAAACTCAGAAACGTGATAAACTCACAAAGCATCAGCTTTTATCTTGTGAAAGTTTGCAAATAACATCCATCAACCGGTTTTTGACACTGTTTGAAAGCCGTTCTCAAATTTTGCCTTAAGCGGAATTTAGTTTGTTAAAGCGAAGAGGAAAGCTTTGAAATAAATATACTTCGTATCAGCACCATACCAAAAGCTGATTGATAAATATGGGTGTCAGATGCTTTGCATATTGACAGATAAAATTCGCATTTTTAATGTTTGGTTGTTTCAGACCTATAAGAGGAAAATAGGATGTTTAAATTAATTGTTGTTTTGGTAAAACATTGATGCTGATTCGACGTAATCTAGACATTTTAACATTACCAAGCATCGATTTTGGGTCCTAATAAACAGTTTGTTTTTAGTAAATAAAGAAAGTATGCAAACAATAACTACAACATTAATTGATAAAAAAATTATGTGAGTCAACATTCACCAAAGTGTACCAAATTTTAATGATTTACTACAGTGATTATACAGGGTTATTCATGTACTACGACACCGAATATTATGACTAAGATATTCATTTAAGACGATATTTTTTTAGGTTGATATATATCCTTCAAAGCAACATTAAAAAAAAACGAAATAATATACAGGGCATTCAATTAAAAAAATAAAACTTTTATACTTTTCACTTTTCTGGGATACCCTGTATAAAACGAAAGTAATTTTAAAATGTTCCCCTGAAGGATATACAGGTTGAGTTTTTTTCGATGATCAGTATGGGGATCTCGGAAACTAGCAGAGATAGAGCAATGGTTAAATTGGGAAAGATTTGCAGTTTTACTGGCCCAATTTAATGACACTTTCGGATTTTTGTAAAAAGTCATGGCTTACTAGATATTTCAAAAAACGAAATTCTGTGATTTAGTCAAATCCCTCTAGCTCCTTTGTTTTTGATTTTAGAAAAAAGTGTAAATATCAAAATTGAAGGGAATTGTATCACGAATATGATAATCATGTCCTCGTTTGCGTGACAGCTCTCGTTTCTGATATATGACACAAACTTATCTTTTTTGAATGGAAACTATAGTTGGCTATGACCTCAAAAAATCGGACATTGTTAGAGCTTTTCAACGATATAATACTCGATATAGTTATTCATAAAAATAACGGCGTAATGGATGATTTTCTCTCTTATTTTCACTTTTAACGTAGGTAGCCATGCAAAAGATTGTTTTCACTTTGACGTTTCCTCATTTGAGAGTAATTCCATTAGTAGTGCTGAACTGACAGTTTTCGTGATAAAATGGAATATTCTAACGAAGAAAAACTGAATGTGGTGGAATGTTATATCATATGCCATAAAAATTTAGTTCGTGCAGCTAAGGAATTCTTTCATAGATATTTCAATCGTTGTCAATATACTCTATGTACATTTAAGAGGCTTTACGATAGTTTACGCAGATATGGATTTTTTACTCAACCACCAATGGAACGTAATGAAATTAACGAAGCAGCACAAATAAATGTTTTGGCAATGGTAAATCAAAATCCTTCTACATCAACTCGTGAGATTGCGGCAGAAGCTGGCACATCTCAACAAACTGTCGTTAAGGTACTGAAAGCGCACCCGTACAAACTTTCAGTTTCTCAAACTTTGCATCCTGGTGACGAACATCGACGTATTTTGTTTTGTATATGGTTTAGAGACATGTGCCTTGACAATCCACAGTTTCCATTAAAGATGTTATGGTCAGACGAAACTAGATTTACTAACTGCGGTATGTTCAACAGTCTACTATTCTGGGGCGTTTTATCTATGACGAATCACTTACTGGGAGCGCTACTTGCATTTCTTGCAATACACTTGCATAATTTGAGTTTGAGAACTCGCTTAGAAATTAAGTGGTTCCAACATGATGGAGCACCTGCTCATAACTCGTTGTTAGTAAGACAACACTTATAATAGATAATATTTATCCAAACTCTTGGATAGGAAGAAATGGCACACACGAATGGCCACCCGGTCTCCGATTTGGCAGTTATAGACTTCTATTTATGGGGTGCGCTAAAAAAGTATACAATAGAAAGTATGGGAGTTGGTGACCTAAGGAAGGCGGTATTATAAGCAATTGAAGAAATTGATAGGCGGTCTGTGAGGAAAGCGGTAATGTCAATCTTAAAAAGATGCAATTTTTGTCTAAATAACAATGGTGGACTTTTCGAACATCAATTGTAACCATTATTATGTACTTTAATTTCTTAAGTTTTTAGTAAGTACCTACTTATTTAGTTTTTCGTTATACCTGATATACCTAATAAAAAAATTGTTCAATGTTTTTGGAATAGTTATTAATAAATCAATCTATTTCATGGCTAACAAAGTAAAAAGTGAAAATAAATGAGAAAAGCATCCTTAACTCCGTTATTTTTATGAATAACTATATCGAGTATTATATCGTTGAAAACCTCTAAAAATGTCGTTTTTTGAGGTCATAGCCAACTATGGTTTTCATTCAAAAAAGATAAGTTTGTGTCATATCTCGAAAACGAGAGCTGTCACGCAAACGAGGACATGACAGTCATATTCGGGATACAATTCCCTTAAATTTTGATATTTACATTTTTTTATAAAATCAAAAACAAAGGAGCTAGAGGGATTTGACTAAATTGACCGAAATTCGTTTTTCAAAATATCTAGTAAGCCATGACTTTTTACAAAAATTGGGCCAGTAAAACTGCAAATCTTTCCAATTTAACCATTGCTCTATCTCCTCTGGTTTCCGAGATGACCATAATGATCATAAAAAAAACTCACCCTGTATATCAACCTAAAAAAAAGATCATTTACAATGAGTGTCTTAGTCAGAATATTCTGTGTCGTAATACCTGAATAACCCTGTATATTACGATTTCGACTATTATGTACCAAACACAATTGAATGACGCAGGGTCCGAAATTTTCAATGGTTATATAACTGTTTTGGTGACCAGATAATCCGTATCGTAGGATAGTAGCCGCCTTTGTTTCAAATGCAAGTTTATATTGGTCTTTGTGTTAAAACAATACCTTGTTAAATCCCAGTTCATTGATTGCGCATAGGTTAATCATTATTATACGCTATCGTGTAGTACGTGTTCACTGAATCTTTGTTTAATTCCTGAAATTATGTCGTTACCTATGCGGGCGGTAATCATGTGCACTTCTGGAGTGGCAGTAATTCAATTACATCTCGAAGTTCGTCGTAAAAGGATTCTGAGAAAATTATGCCGTAAAATTTATAATAGTAGCGTATTAAACATTGACTGTTTAATAATTATGAGTTCATTTTATAGCAATCTGTGGAAAAAAACTTCCCAATCATTTTATTTTCAAAAACAGCTGCTTGTTTTTGCACGTGAGTTTGGATTAGTTGGTTCTAACAAGATTGTTTTCAAACTAACTAAAATTTCATTTAACAATGACAACAATTCAGACACTTCTTCAGCAAACTCTTGTAAATTTCGTATGACATTGCGGTACATTTTCCCTGTCTTAACTCAAGGTTAAGCCAAAGATAATATAAAAACCTAAATATTTCTCCAAAAACAATCTTTTTAGATCTGATACATATTTATACCAAATATCACTGCATAATATACATTGAAGCATCCATAGCTGATATCCAGTTTGGACAACTTGTAACATAAGTCTACGGTCTGATACATGTATGGCAACACTGCTGATTTTTGGATCGTACCCAACTTTCAAACTGAATGGGTATTATTAAGTTTTGTAACATTCAAAACAATGAATACATTATGCGTTGGATTTATGGGTTCATTATGGAGTCTCTGGCTCCAGGGAAATCAACTATTATTGACTAGTATGTAATTTTTAACAAACACCGAATGATTCTGAATTCCTATCAAAATTGCCATTTGCTCCGGAAAACAAAAAGGCCTCAAAATAGTTTTCAGAGACCATAAAGTGAAGTTCTATGGGATAGCTAAGCATATGTAATTTTGTTTTTGAAGTGACTACCGTGTTTAGTCACATCAGCTCAAAAATAACAATTCAACAACATTTAGGCAGCTGTCTGGAGCTGTTCAAACGAACCAAAGATGATTTCTTTTATTCGTATGAGGTAATAAATGAAACAGAATCTCCTACAGCACTAATGAAGTCAAAAATCAACAGGCATCAATATTTTGTTTGGAACGCGAACAGTATTTTGTTTATGGACTATATTGTGAAAGATAAAACTATAATTAGAAAATAATTACATTAACTGGTAGTAGCAGAAACTACATGATTGAGTTCAGAAATTAATGCCCCATGTCACAAGTTAGTAAATGAAAAATATACACTTCGAATTGCTTTTTCAACCAACAAGCCCTCCAGATCTGGCTCCTAGCGACTGTTTTTTTTGCAGAAATCAAAAGGATGCTAGAATGAAAAAAATGATTGTCGAAACTAAAACCTATTCAGTGTTGGAATGAACGTATTATTTTTAAAGAAGAATAAATTGGTGAATAAAAAATAAAAAAACACTGATTTCTTGCAAACATATTAGATTTACAGTACATGTTCTGATAGCAGAAGATAATATCCCAAAGAAAATGAACTCACTTCAATATTTGGGAAAGAAGATAATTTAAGCTCATTAAGGAAAGCTTCTGCGTTTAATTAAACGCATTCCAAGAACTTCGTACGCATAATATCGTCCTTAATAAAGCAATATCTGTAGTTATGCAAAATATTTCTTGACTGAAAATCCGGGTGCGTTCACATTTCTCCAACAACAATATTAAAATTCCTTCCATGCGTCGTTCAACATTCTTCTCGTACGATCCAATCAATTAAAAAGCTCCATCGCATTTTGATAGGTTCTATCAGAGAAATCCTGATGAAAGATCGAGAATACCTGCTCGGTGTCTCTAGAGACAGACAACCGAAATAAACTTCGATTTCGATTTCGTGTGTATCTGTGTGCTTTTTGAAGCGATTATACAGAGTGTTGCTGTGTTAGAATGACAAGTCTCTACTCACAAAAGACTTATGATGAATTTTGAGTCACGGTATAAATCCTTAATACGCTTAGTTCCAGAGAAACAAGTTATACATGTGTAAATTTTATATTAAAAATTTGAGCATTAATCAAAAACAGCTTTAATTTATTGTAAATTTAGTTATCGATATGCTTTTTGAAAAGTAATATTTTGGTATATATTTTTTAAATTTATCTAGTGGGCTGCCATTGGGGTTAGTGGCCTTATTGATCAATTTTTATGTCACCTGGGTTGGTTGAAGTTTATGGTACTTCTGTTAAAATTGAAGCCTTAACAATAGACCTTAAGAGGTTTTTGAGATAATTCAGTATCTCAGAGACAATTGGCCATATAAGCCTAAAAATTACTCTTCTGGCCAATATAAATAAATAAAACGAATTTATCGCCGACTCCACGGTACGCAACATGGACTACTATGACAAATTTAAAACGAATTTAATTATTAAAATAAATAAATAAAACGAATTTATTATTTTGCAAACATTTAATTGTTTTACAGGGGGCAGGGGGAATCGTTTTTTGAAAAAAAAGGGGTAATACAGGCATGAAAAATGATAAATAGTGTCTTTTTTAATAAATTTTGGGGGTAACTACTGCTTTTTAGAGAATTTCAATATTTCGGAGAAAGAAAATTAATAGAAACGAGTTTAGTAATTTTGTGTTCAGTTATGTAATAAGGGCAGCCGTAGAAAAATCAACTATTTCACGGAAACCAAAACTATGACATTAATTTTTTAAATTAATGGAGACGTGACCAGTCAAATTAGTTCAATTATTATTATGTGGTGGGGATCAATAATAATTTCGCTTGTTAACAGAGAAAATCTATTTCCTGCAAAACAAAATTCATACAGGCATGAAAATTTGCATAAAATCACTAGGAATGAGTTGCTTTGCTGTTAAATTGTCCAAAATGACAAATATGTATAGAATCTAAAAATATGCAAATTATCAAAAATTTCAAAAACAAGGTAAAGACAAAAATATCGTCATGACATAGAATAATATATTTTCGAAATTTTTCAAAATATTGAACGCAAGATAATTCATTAATTCTAGTCGAGGTCCCATTCTTTTGTACGCAAGGCAAAATATATGTCGGTGTTTAAGTCTCACGTTTGCAAACTCCAATAACTATTTATGTATTTAGTGCATACAACTGCATTTAAAATTTTAGCGTCAAAATGACAAAAAATGTCAAAAATGTCAAAAATGACAAAAAATGTCAGAAATGTCAAAAACGTCAAAAATGTAAAAAATGTTAAAAATGTCAAAAATGTTCAAAAATGTCAAAAATATTCAAAAACGTTCAAAATGTAAAAAATGCCAAAAATGTGAAAAATATCAAAAATGTCAAAATGTTCAAAATTTAAAAAATGTCAAAACATGTAAATATGTCAAAAATGACAAAAAAATTTCAAAGATGTCAAAAATGTCAAAAATTTAAAAAACGTCAAAAATGTCAAAAATGTCAAAAAATGTCAAACATTTCAAAAATATTCAAAATGTCAAACATGTCAGAAATGTAAAAAATGTCAAAACTGTCAAATGTCAAAAATGTCACAAAAGTCAAATATGTCAAAAATATCAAAAAATGTCAAAAATGACAAAAAAAGTAAAAAATGTCATAAATGTCTGAAATGTCAAAAATGTTCAAAAATGTCAAAAAATGTCAAAAATGTTCAAAATGTCAGAAATGTTAAAAAATGTCAAAATTGTCAAAAAATCTCAAAAATGTCAAATGTCAAAACGTCAAAAATGTCAAAAAACAAAAATGTAAAAAATATCAAAAAATTTTTAAAAAATGTCAAAAATGTCATAAATGTCAAAAATTTCAAAAATATCCAAAGTGTCAAAATGTCAAAAATGCAAAAAAATACAAAAAATGAAAAAAAATGCCAAAGATATTAAAAATATCAAAAATGTTTAACAAGTTTAAAAACTCTAGCCGGGGGTTGGAGCTATAGTAATTTCCCCATTTCCTTTTAGAGCATATTGTTTTCTTAAATTTTTTTAATTGTGACTCACAAGTAATATAATTCAACATGATTTTTCACCTCTTCAATTCACTTAGCTACAGTGGCAGAAAAAAACAGAATAAGGGGATAGTAATTCTCATTAACAAACGGGTTAAATTTAAAAAATCTAATAACAGTTTTTAATCATGACATTTCTTAAATTTTAATCAGTATCTCATCAATTAAGCACTTTAGGGGTTCGTGTCCCTATATAAAAATCATGAATGACAGTTTTCAGGAGCAGAACGTTGTCAGTCCAATATAGCATCACCCTGTATCCGTCTCTGGAGAAAGAAAAACTCACACAACAATACTCGAATTGTTTGTGTGTTTCAGCTAGCACCATCTGACACGCAATACCCCATACTGTCGTATTTTAATTCAAAGCCCGCGGTCGAAGTTAGCCTTGACGTCGTGACGAACAATGGAAGAACGCGAGGGAACGCGCGTGCATTCCCGGAATGCAAAGATGCCAAAATTGCAACTGAATTCCTATTCATAACGTTCGCTCCGATTAGCATCACGTTATGGACGAAGACTACTTGATAATCATTACTTAAAACTGCCGAGCTCGCTGCGTACATGCCCCGCATTCTTAATTAGACGTTCTATGGACGACGGCCGAGACTCTGAGACAGAACGAGTACTACTAGAGTGACTTTTAAGGACGCACAGAGTGAGGACTCGTTTTTTCATCTCTCTTCGTATAATGAATGCAGCAAATCGAACGGAAAACCATCGATGTTATCTTCAATCAACGTATGTTTATTGAAAATTTTCAATAAACTCGTGTTTATCTCTGCGCAGCTATCAATCTTGTTTCTTGCGATACTTATCAGATGATCGGACGTAATTTCTTTAATGAATACGCTAGGAATTGGTACCACACGAAGTAAACACTCTATTCCTGACGTGAAAGCTATCTATTGAAGATTTATATCTATGGAAAATGCTACACGCATCGAATTATTTTATGATTTTTTTGGTGTTGGGATTTATTAGCTACAAGATTTCGTCACGCCCACCATTAGCTATTAACACAATAAAGGAGTTGTTAATATTTTGTGCAAACACAACATACATTCAGGTACAAAAAGTTCGTCCCATTTAATATCTTGTACTATCGTTGGGTTCAATTAAGATACACTTTAATATTTCACTGCACTTTCGCAATTTTGAGTTTTCTGTGTTTGGATCGAGTCATAGTCCTGGATTACTTCGTATGTTTTTATCACTCATAGAAATAATATTTCAGAGCTTAGCCTAAAATTGTAAAGGGCCTTCTTAACCGACTTCCAAAAAGGAGGAGGTTATCAATTCGTCGATACGTTTTTTTATTTGATTTAAACGGCATTGTATTAAGGAATATTATAAAAAGGTACCATATAATTTTCTATAACGTAAACTTTAGGGTATTCCAGAAAATCAGAAAAAGCCGTAGTTAAGGGACTAAACTTTAGTGAATTTAAATGAATTTACACTGTTTTCTCTAAAACGGTTTACCAACTCGAATTTTTTAAATTGTATTCTACAAAGAAATGTTCCAACATGATTTCTTATAATTTTCTATAACGTAAAACATATCGTTTTCTGAAAATCGTAAAAATATGTGCAAAAAAAACGTAAACATTAACGTAAATTTAAAATTTTCATCATAAATATCAAAAACCAAACGCTGGTTATTTACGCCCATCTATGGCAAAGGTTGTAGGTGTGTATGTGTGAGCGTGCATTGAAATTCAAGCAGTAAACAATATGCAGTTGCATATACAGGATGATTGAAATATAAGCTAAAGTGGAATTATAGTTATAAAGGGTGGTTTATCTAGTGTTCTCCTTTCTCATGTAAAACATTTCAGTACACCACTTTAAAAAGACGGACCTTAACAAGGAATAACTTTTTTTGATGGATAAAATGCTATTTCTTGGGATACGTTCCACGAAATCTATGACCGACATTTACAAAGGAGTGGAGGGTTAAAAAGTGCAAGTAATGAAGGTGTAGGTCAAAATGTTGCTAATCTTTGGAAGAAAATCCTTACTTATCCACTACCGACCTCATACCAATATGCATGGAATTAGCCGTCGTTCAGTAGGAAGGATATTAAGGAGAGAAAAATATCCATTCAAAATTCGTCTCGTTCAAGAACTCTCCGAAGATGATTTCCACAGACGTTTGCAATTTTGTGAAACGATGATGGATATTATAATAATAATTTTATAAGAAATGTGGTGTTTTCAGACGAGGCTACATTTTGTTTAAATGTACGATTAATCGACATAACTGCCGCCACTGGTCGCAAAGTAATCCTAATTGGGTACAAGAGGCTCATACACAACATCCCCAAAAATTGAACGTTTGGGCCGGCATTTATAACAACAGAATCGTGGGATCCTTCTTCCTACAAGAAACTTTAAACGGAGATAGGTATTTACAGCTCTTGGAGACACAAGTTATTCCGGCATTGGAGGTAAATGGACAGTTACCAAATAATATCTGGTTTCAGCAGGATGGAGCACCACCCCATTACGCTCGCATTGTTCGAGATCATTTAGATAGGACATTTTATGACAGATGGATTGGAAGAAGGGGTACTTATGAATGGCCTGCACGAAGTCCCGACCTTAATCCACTAGACTATTTTCTGTGGGGTTACTTAAAGTCTAAGGTTTATGTTGATAGACCAAATAATTTGCAAGAATTAGCTGCAAGAATAACTCAAGACATCTAGAGAATTACACCAGAAGTAATAGCTAATGTTACTAGAGAATTTAAAAACCGACATGCTTATTGTCAAGAAGTAAACGGTGCTCAGTTTGAACATCTAATACATTAAGTTTAGTTAAGTTTCAATGTTTTGAAAATCACTTAGATTTAGTTAATAATTATGATTATGTATTTCTTCAATGGATATTAGATTTTTCCTTTCCTTAATTACTTTTCTGTTAATATCTCGGTAGGTATTGAAGTAAACAATATCAAACCCGATATTTTTGTATTCGCAATAAAATATTTCATCAGAAACTAAAATATTATACAGGGTGTTTCATTGCAAATTTTAAAATCGACATTACTTCCGGTAAAACAGATACAAAATTGTAAAAACAAAAACAAATAGGCAATCTACTGCAGTATCCACATTCCAAATTTCATTTTGATATCTCTAATAATTCCAGAGATATTTGCTTGGTTCCACACATTTATCCATCACTGTATATTTTAACTTGTGTCTAGTTTTATATTAGTGTATTCTTATTTATCTAAATATAATGCTCAAATCCACTCATCGAGTTTTGCGATTGAATTTATACTTCAACACAGATTCAGATTTAGGAGGTAAATATTGGTCGGAAATTATGTCTTGCTTGTACAAATTGAAAATTATTCAAAATTCTCTAGTTTTCAGAGGTATTAGGACACTTTTCAGAGGTATACTGGAAAATTGAAACATGTTCGGCTAAATCTGACCAAGGATTTTAGTTCAGAAGTCAAAAATACTTAAGAAATATATGTGGCGGGTGTAGATTGTAGCAGTTCTCAAAATCCTCCATTTTGAGAATATTTTTTGAAGCTATTCAGCGAGTTGGCTAAAATCGAAGGGTAATGGAGCAAAATTCGACCACGGATTTTGGTTCAGGATAAGATGCCTTCAAAGTTAAGACAACTTTATTGGTTTTATTCGCATGCGACTGTTTTTTGTATGACACCAAACTTCAACCTCATTTGTAGGGAATGTGATATTCATGTAGAATCTTTGTCTGTTATTTTGAGTAGGGCCAACACATTATTTAGTTTATAATTTTTAGATAACTGTGTAACTTTATACTTGTTGTCTCAGTTATCCAGTATTTGTTTATGTTTATGGTTATATCTTACTATTTTTTACTACCTGTTTTTTGATATATACTTTAATAAAGCTTTATTTATTTTATTTATTTATAGATCATTGAAATTTACAAGTAATTTACTCGATATTCCTAGAAAAGGTATTAGTGCTGCCTTTGATGTTGCTTATGCCTAAACTGCAAAGAGGTCGCCACTTGGGAAAATACTCATAAACAAGTTTAAATGCCTAGTTACCTAGTGAGTTTTTTTTACATTTATTTAAAGAAACCTGCTAACTTATTTAAATGCAACGATGTTTTTTAATTGGTGAAAATGACTAAAGCACTTCGTCAAGGCGTGCCAGGAGTTATAATTCGTCTTTATCACAATACAGTGAAAGGTTCCCAATCGATTTAAATTCACACTGAACGTGACTTCATAATATCATAAAGATGGCACTCTCTGCCCGTGAAATCTACGTGGTAACGGTTCTATTACAAAACTGATAGAACAATAAAAAAAACGCCTACAGCCTCGTAATTGAAAAACATGAAGATCTGAGATGGCAACAATAAACAAAAGATACACAATGAAAACAAATCGCTGTTAACATTTCAAAATTCTGCTCTCTCGAAACGATACGGGAGGAGAATGAAAGGTCAAAAGGTGCGTCGCTGTGTCGTCGGATAATAATGGTATGGCATTTATTTGAAATCATTACATAAGGAAATTTAAAAGACTTTGAATAATAGAATGCAAATGTCGGAGTTTTGTACATCATCGCTGTTACTAGGTTGGCACGTCGATGTCGGCGTAAATGAGTGCAGAATCTCGGTAATGGAAACCTCACCTTGAATATCTATTTTGTTTTAAATTTGGGGTTTTGATTACCACAGTCGTAGTGGATGAATTTTTATTGTTTGTTTTTAAACATGTATGTGTAACTTGTGTAATGCTTATTGGTATATACGTATATATATATATATATATATATATATATATATATATATATATATATATATGTGTGTGTGTATACAGTGACAGCCTATATCTCTGGAATTATTCGAGATATCAAAATAAAATTTGGAAGGTGGATACTGCAGTAGATTGCCTATTTGTTTCCATTTTTTTACAATTTTGAACTTCCTGTTTTACCGGAAGTAATGTCGATTTTAAAATTTGCAATGAAACACGCTGTATATTATTTTAGTTTCTGATGAAAAATTTTATTGCGAATACAAAAATATCGGGTTTGATATTGTTTACTTCAATACCTACCGAGATATTAACAGAAAAGTAACTAAGGAAAGGAAAAATTCGATGGTAGCTAAACTTGGTTCAGATTTCATTTACGGCCAAAGAATAGAAATATTAATGATGATTGGGTATGGGGAGAGGAAAAGGACGCATCAAGAAGTTTGTGACCTTTTTAACATTGTTGATCCGAATACACAAATGTCCCGTTCAGTAGTGACGAAAACTTTACGAAGGTACGACACAAGTGGAACAGTTAGCAATTTACCAAAAAGAGGACGGTTAAAAAGTGCAAGTAATGAAGGTGTAGCTCAAAATGTTGCTATCTATATATTTGGAAGAAAATTCTCACTTATCCACCACCGACCTCGCCAATATGCATGGAATTAGCCGTCGTTCAGTAGGGAGGATATTAAGGCGAGAAAAATATCATCCATACAAAATTCGCTTCGTTCAAGAATAATAATATAATAATTTTATAAGAAATGTGGCGTTTTCAGACGAGGCTACATTTTGTTTAAATGGTACGGTTAATCGACATAACTGCCGCTACTGGTCACAAAGTAATCCTAATTGAGTACAAGAGGCTCATACACAACATCCCCAAAAATTGAACGTTTGGGACGCCATTTATAACAACACAATCGTGGGACTCTTCTTCCTACAAGAAACTTTAAACGGAGATAGGTATTTACAGCTCTTGGAGACACAAGTTATTCCGGCATTAGAGGTAAATGGACAATTACCAAATAATATCTGGTTTCAGCAGGATGGAGCACCACCCCATTACGCTCGCATTGTTCGAGATCATTTAGATAGGAGATTTCATCACAGAGGGACTGGAAGAAGGGGTACTTATGAACGGCCTTCACGAAGTCCCGACGTTAATCCACTAGACTATTTTCTGTCGGGTTACTTAAAGTCTAAGGTTTATGTTGATAGACCAAATAATTTGCAAGAATTAGCTGCAAGACGTCCAGAGAATTACACCAGAAGTAATAGCTAATGTTACTAGAGAATTTAAAAACCGACTTGCTTATTGTCAAGAAGTAAACGGTGCTCAGTTTGAACATCTAATACATTGAGTTCAGTTAAGTTTCAATGTTTTGAAAATCACTTAGATTTAGTTAATAATTATGATTATGCATTTCTTTAATGGATATTAGATTTTTCCTTTCCTTAGTTACTTTTCTGTTAATATCTCGATAGGTATTGAAGTAAACAATATCAAACCCGATATTTTTGTATTCGTAATAAAATGTTTCATCAGAAACTAAAATACTATACAGGGTGTTTCATGGCATATTTTAAAATCGACATTACTTCCGGTAAAACAGGAAGTTCAGAATTGTAAAAAAAATTTGGAAACAAATAGGCAATCTATTGCAGTATCCACCTTCCAAATTTCATTTTGATATTTTTAATAATTCCAGAGATATTTGCTTGGTTCCACACATTTGACCATCACTGTATACGAATATATGTGTGTATATGTTTGTAAGTGTATTACAATTGTAATTAATTTTCTCTCTGTTATGACGTTTATATCCATCTATAATAGCTGAAGTACAAAATAAATAAATATGAGTATTTTCCCAAGTGGTGACCTCTTTGCAGTTAAAGCATAAGCTACATCAAAGGCAGCACTAATACCTTTTCTAGGAATATCGAGTAAATTACTTGTAAATTTAAATGATCCATGGTTTATACTCACTGACAAAAGATATCGCCACACCAAGAAACAGATGTTTACATTTAATATTGTTTCTCTTATGAATCTCGATTCTGCTTGGGTAGACAAGATGACCGAAGAAGGATTGGACGACGCTGAGGAGAAAGAGGTCAACCTCAATTTGATGTTGCACATGGAGGTAGGTCTATATTAGACCTTAGACATTAGTTAAATGCCAATAAAAACGTTGAATAATATACACATTTTCTACGTTGATTGCTGTTTTTTCAAACTTCAGGTGACGTTATCACATCGCCGTATTCTTTGTTTATAACCAACTTTATGATTTGAACACATTTGCGCAGCACCTTTCAATAATATCTATACCGTTCCTGAGATCTAATGGAAAGATTCTAAACAATCAAATTCGACGTCCTAGTGTACTTTGTTGTAGTACTTAAATTCATGATTTTCACGGTCTCGGCTTTATTTGTTGCTAATTGATTTGAGCACATATCAGCACCAGCTTTCAATAATGTCTGTAATGTTCCTTAGATCTAATAGATAGATAGATAGACTGTCATGATCAAATTCGACGTCCTAGAGTGCTTTGTTGTAGTAGTTAAATTGATACTTTTTACTGTATCGGCTTTATTTGTTCCTAAATGATTTGGACACATTTCCGCACCACCTTTCAATAATGTCTATAGAGTTCCTTAGATCTAACAGAAAGATTCTAAACAACTGTCATGATCAAATTCGACGTCCTAGTGTACTTTTTTGTAGTACTTAGATTGATGTTGTTTACTGTCTCCGCTTTATTTGTTGCTAACTGATTTAATCGGCTCATGGATGGGTGTTGCGAGTTCTTGATCAGGGATTATATTATTCATAATATTCTGTCTCTTGTAATTGAAACAAGTTAGTATAGGGTCACTTTGAAAAAATTAGTTGGATTACTAACTGTCTCTTAGAGATATTCTCAGAGGGACATATAGAACAATAAACACATTGATGTAAACACTATTAAAGATCATCTAATACAAAATCAATATCCAAAAGTATTTATAAAAAAGAGTGGCAGCTATTTGAGACTGAACGATGGAAGAGAAAACTTATTCTCCGAAGATACATGGACAAATCAAATGTAGCAAACCATGTACCAAGCCGGGCTAGCATCTATAAAGATATTGATAAAAATAAAACATTTAAACAACAGGAAATTTAAGGAAGCTAACAAGGAGATATAGCTGTTTCTAGACTACACATTAAAGAATATGTAGATGTGTTTTACTCATTCTAAAACATAATCCAAATTTTAGCCCCATTAAGTGGGTCGCCCTTGAACTCGTATAAGGTATTTGACATTCACCTGTCTCTATTTCCACAATATATTATTTAGCAAGTTAATATTTCTGTTCCCAAATATTTGTATTCCACTGGATTGTTTTATTTTACCGACTGCGATCACGAGATTGTTTTCACTGTCGTCCGTAAACAGATATTCAATTTATTCGGCGTTTATAGAGAGCTCCAATTTCCCGTGTTCTTCGTACAATTTCCGGAGCATATATTGAATGCCCGTCTTGTGTAAACATTGTACGGTGTCATAGGCAAAGCTCAGAATAAACAACCTACGTTCGTCAATTGATATTTTTATAATACTGCAATCAGGCGTTGTTCAAGAATTGACGTTAGATATATTTAAATTAAATCAAAAGTAAGTTTTTTGACTTTATATATTTTAATGATCACTCGTTTGAATCTACTCTTAATATTGTCTATCCATGCTGGCAATTTATTTGCAACTGTTGAAATCGACTTTATAAATTTCAATTTTCTCTCGTATAAATCTACTCTTGCTATTATATATGTTGGCAATTTCTTTGCAAGAGTTGAAATTTATTTTGTTGCCTGTATGAATTTATTCTTCTCTGATCTTACGTACATCCCCTATTAATCCGTGCTTCGTTTGTTTTTTGGAAACTTTTTCTTATGCTGATCTAGTTTTTTGTTGTTTTCTTAAGAGTCTTTCAATGTTGTGTGCATTATTTCTAATATAAGGAGAGTTGACTATATGCTTGTTCTCTTGGTCATCGTTGTTTCTTGCTTGTTATGTGTTTTAATTTATAGCTTTGCTGATTGTGGGGTTTTTGTATAAATTTTTCTCTATATCTTCTATTATTGTTTATTACTGCTTCTATTGTGTCGGTCTATGCTACAGGTATCTGTTGGTGTGTGTTGGTTTTATAGATACTATGAACTGAGTACATCTAGACATAGAAAACAGTTCACTTGCTGAAAGAAAAATTCGTCTATGATGAAAATATCATCTACAACTCGAAATAAAATGTAAAAAGTTAGCTACTTCTAGTGATAGGGATGAACCAATGGGAGTACCATTTGTTTATATATTTATTGTATGTAAAATAGGAGCTATTGAAATTGTTTAGCTGCTTGGGGTTTTAGTTTTTGGCATTGTTCTTTATTGCTTCGTTCAGTGGGTACAGGAATTTTACATCTAAACTGGCAGTGATGTCGAATTCCTTCATTTTTATACTTTGTATTGTTTTGATGAAACGTTTGGAGTTTCTGATGTAGGAACTTGCTTTTCTATCCTCAGTTGAGTGCATTTTGCAAGGTATGTTCCCAGTTTTTGGAGTGGTACTTTCACTGCGCTTACTGTAGGTCTTGTAGGAGACCCTGGTTTATGGTCTTGAGCATCTGGATGACTTCTCTCGCGGAATGAGTTAATTCTGGGTTTCGATGTCTTTGAGGGAGTCTAGATTTTAGATTTGGTTACATTTTCTGAATATGTTGTTAGTTCGCTTGTTGCTGCTCTATGACTGAAGGCTGGTAGAATCTCCGTGATTTCTTGAACCTACTCTACATTTTTTATAACCACAGTCGGGGTGGTGTTTTCAGCTGAAAAAAATATTATTAATTGTTTTTTTCGCTTATTTTTTGCTTGCTCTGATGCTCGGTTTTGCCGGTTTGTTAATTTTGATTATTTTAAATAATTCTTTGTCGAATTTCTTCAATTAATGTGGCTTCTACTGCTCATGTGACAAAATCAAAATCTTTGCTTAGTATTTTGAGATATATCACTTTATGTTTATATTTGGTTCTTATTCGTTTTTGGGCGTTCGCGATATTTGCATGCATTTCTTCGACTGTTTTGTTTTTTTTTGTCTGTTTTGCTTCACCAAATAGCTAATCTCTCGACTCCATAGCAAGGAGTGTCAAATTTAGTAGCCAGGTAGAAGGGTCCAGCGGAAGATGAATGAGAAAGTTGTTCTTACCAAATCAAACAAAACCAAACACGACAATTTTACGTAGTTGATCACTGGTCTTGAAGTGTAATGATTTTCAATTTTCCTTTTAACAAATCTGGATAGTAATAAAGCATCAGTAAAGAAAATTGAAACAATTTCTACAACTTCAGTGAGATTAAATATTTTATCAAACCAGTATAATCCTTGTCATTTTCTTTCGTTGATATTTACATATCAACAACCGTAAAGATAATACAATTGACTTTATCAATATTTAAATTTAAATATGGCACAGTGAACAATTGTTTTATTGTAAACATTTTACATAATAAATTTGATATTTTCACGGAATGATAGCGTAAATTCCTGACCGCATCAAACTCGGTTTTTACGATGATTTTATGAACATTATTTATGGAATGTATAGATAGTTTCGGTATATAATTCTACTAAAGATAAAATTTTAATATTCGATCCATTGGGCAATGGACATAAAAATGTTATTAAAAGCCTCGATAAATGTCACAATATATTTCAGCTGCTATTGTGTTTGTATGGGGCACTTTAATTTTGTTAGGAAATCGATTTGGCGTTAAACAACTAACTATTAATGAAATTCGTGTTGGCCACCGATATTTATAATACTGCTGTTTTTTTATTGGAATTTTAATTTTCAGATTTTTAATATTTCTACTTTTTTGTCTGCCTAACTGTTGGCATACACAACAAAAAAATTGGACATCACAGTTAAGAATATGTTTTGAAATCGCTGAATCTTTTTCTGGGTTGTAGACGGACATCTAGGATTTTCGAGAGAATCAGCACACAGAGATTCCAAATCTAGAGCCGTTCCGTGTAATTGCTGTTCTCCCTTAACTCCTAGGACAGAATGTCATGATAAAAATTTTCAGGTTACTTCACCTGTCAGAGATATTGAATACTCTCTTCGAGGTGTCATTCCTTTGTACGCAAGACAATCTACATTATATATCATATATAATATACATTGTTTCTGGTCAGGGAACGCTTCCCACAATTGAATGTCCTGTGGAACACAATATCTCTGACAGGTGAAGTAACCTGAAAAATTTTATCGCGACATTCTGTCCTAGGAGTTAAGGGAGAACAGCAATTACACGGAACGGCTCCAGGTTCGGAACCTCTGTGTGCTGATTCTCTCGAAAATCCTAGATGTCGGTCTACATCTCGCGTCTTCAAATTTAACGAAAGATTTCAAATACATAAAGAAGTGTTCGAGGGGACATTCAATTGTGGGAAGCGCAACTGATGAAGGTTCCCTGACCAGAAACAATGTATATTATTTATGATGTATAATGTATATTGTCTTGCGTACAAAGGAATGACACCTCGAAGAGAGTATCCTTTTCTGGGGTTAGTTTACCCTTACCACGTCAGAGTGGTCACAAATCGCAAGATTAACACCACAAAAACGCTAAATTCGTATATTTTTAGAGTATATTTGGAGATTTGGTTAAACACTTACGTGGTAGGAATAAACAAACCTTGAAAATGGATCGAAGGTGGGATCACACATTTTTTTATATATGCCTGTGTAATTAGTATATCATCAACTATATTTTTTGAATTAATGCAAAAGTGAATTTATGATAAACTTTTCACCTTTCTTAATGTTTATTAAACAAAGATTTTTTTTCATAAGATCCTAAAACATAATTTGTTTTGATCAAATTGATGTTTGAAAAAAATAAAAGATTAGTATCCAATATATTTTAAAAGATTATTTAAAATATAGTTGTTAACAATATGAATAGAACAGTATCCATATTAGTACAAATCATATCAATCACTCATTTGCAACATTCAAGATTGAAGTACATTTTAATTTGAATGTTAAGAACTCAAATTACAGGATTTTTCTATGATTTTGGACATATCTAGGGATCGCATAAAAAAATTCCATCTATATTTAATACAAAAACATCATTGTTGTATTGTTACTGTTCAAAACATGGAGAATAAGACATTAAAAAATATATATAACCGACTTCCACCTATAACTAAAAAGCTGAAAATAATTATAACAAAACACAACTCTAGCAAATAATAACACATTCCATGTTGTTAGGTACCTACCCAGAAAGTAAAAAATGTAAACATTAAAAGATGCTCATTCTGTACAAATTAATTACCTACCAATCTAGTATATTTTTGAAGTCGATGCCAAGCACATCTAAAATCCTGCATTGCGTACTTATCTACTACTTCATTAAAATTGATTGTTGCTTGATTGTACTTGACCATATTTATGGATCACCCTATACGTAAATAATCTGCAACTTTACATTCGTCATTTGCCTACTCGAATTAAAATACCCAACACAACATTTTCCTGGTCATCGGATAATTGCTTTCAAAGGGATTCCCAGTTCTTTGTGAAAATCAATTGCATTCCGTTTAAAGATCCTGTCGACAAAAATTGGTTCGGGGCTTAAACAGGCGTTAAACGACTTCAGCAGAACGTGGACATGCACACAGAATTCTTACCGTAGGAGTTGTTGGAATTTTAAAGTTGAACTATCGTGTATACCTGCAACAAAACAAAAATAAATTATACTTTTTAGGTTACATTCAGTTAATTTAGACATTTCTTCTAATGAACTGTTAAGAACTTTCTCTACATATCATCTGTTGTAGCTTATAGAGTGAATAATGCTATTATACAGGGATCTTATTCAAGACAATTTAACATCACAGACATATGTCCAGTTAATAAAGGTTGACAATAAATTAATACAAATAATTATAGAATGACCTTTGATAACAACATTTTTGCAATATTGTAATATTTTGCAATGAATTTTAAGTTCTAATCAGTTTGGTGTTTAAAGAACACAAAATGGACTAATGAAGCTTTTGTTTTGATAATTAAACACTATATGTGACAATTTCTGCTGTAGAGAGGCGATGTTAGGTGTTTTTACTGATGGGTTTAATGCATCTGATTGGTTGGCTTATTGCCCAAACTGTATCCAAAAAAGAATAGAGATTGTTAGAGCCAATAGTACTAAAAGTGACCCTGTGTATACCAATATTTGAGTCTCCAAGGGTTCAAATTTGAGACCACTGCTATTTCTGTTTCTCAAATTTGATTTATTAGAAGTGCATACATAAACTGATCTCTCAGTTGGCATATATACTGAATTCCATTTACTCTTAGATTAATCAGAATAAGTGTGTTTTATTCATTTTTGGAAATTAAAAAAAATCTGTACCTGATAATAATATGAAATGTTTGGCAGTACAAGAGATATTTTATGGACTTTTCATAGTATTGCAGTTTATAATATTATAAGCCTGCTTGGTTTCTGTGATTCTTTTCTCAGGTCCCTCCTAGAACTTCAATGTAAACTATTGAAGATAATTGAAGTTGATGACATGATCAACAGAGAAATCTTAGTATATCACAAGTTTTTGAGTGTCTTTACCATAGTAGACGTAAAAATAAATTTATTGGTAATTCAAATATCACCTTCAAAAAAATAGAACTACCAAAGCATTCGTTATAGGGTTTACACCTATTATGAAGTAAAATATCTTAATAAACTGTATATATACAGAGTGAGTTTTTTTCATGATCAGTATGGGGATCTCGGAAACTAGCAGGGATAGAGCAATGGTTAAATTGGGAAAGATTTGCAGTTTTAGTGGCCCAATTTAATGACACTTTCGGAGTGATGGCTGACTAGATATTTTGATAAAGCGAAATTCTGTCGATTTAGTCAAATCCCTCTAGCTCCTTTGTTTTTGATTTTATAACAAAATGTGTAAATATCAAAATTGAAGGGAATTGTATCC
Organism: Octodonta nipae; assembly: GCA_034190945.1. Taxonomy (NCBI): domain Eukaryota; kingdom Metazoa; phylum Arthropoda; class Insecta; order Coleoptera; family Chrysomelidae; genus Octodonta; species Octodonta nipae. The sequence goes on along the minus strand of CM067224.1, from coordinate 1,304,174 downwards.
CGAATATGATTGTCACGTCCTCGTTTGCGTGACAGCTCTCGTTTTCGAGATATGCCACAAACTTATCTTTTTTTGAATAGAAACCATAGTTGGCTATGACCTCAAAAAATCGGACATTTTTAGAGCTTTTCAACGATATAATACTCCATATAGTTATTCATAAAAATAACGGAGTTATGGATGCTTTTCTCTCTTATTTTCACTGTTAACGTAGGTAGCCATGTAAAAGATTTTTTTTCACCTTGACATTTCCTCATTTGAGAGTAATTAGTAAGTGCTGAACTGGCAGTCGATATTAACAAGTTTTCGTGATAAAATGGAATATTCTAACGAATAAAAACTGAATATGGTGGAATGTTATATCATATGCCATAAAAATTCAGTTCGTGCAGCTGAGGAATATTTTCATAGATATTTTAATCGTCGTCAACCTGCTCTATGTACATTTAAGAGGCTTTACGATAGTTTACGCAGATATGGATCTTTTACTAAACCACCAAAGGAACGTAATCAAATTAACGAAGCAGCACAAATGAATGTACATGGTAAATGGTACATCAAAATACATCTACATCAACTTGTGAGATTGCGGCAGAAGAAACATCTCAACGCACTGTTTCGTATTTATTTTGTACATAGTTTAGAGACAATCCACAGTTTCCATTAAAGGTGTTATGGTCAGATGAAACTGGATTTACGAACTGCGGTATGTTCAATACAGACAATGAGCATATCTGGGCTAAAGAAAACCCTTTCCATGTAGAACAAAGACGACCCCAGATAAAATTTGGTTTTAATGTTTTGGTGTGGTATCATAGGGTCTACTATTCTGGGGCCTTTTATCTATGACGAATCACTTACTGGGGAGCGCTACGTGCATTTCTTGCAGTACACTTTTCAATACATGTTGCATAATTTGAATTTGAGAATTCTTTTAGAAATTGAGTGGTTCCAACATGATGGAGCATCTGCTCATAATTCGTTATTAATAAGACAACACTTAGATAATATATATATCCAAACTCTTGGATAGGAAGAAATGGCCCACGCGAATGGCCACCCCGGTCTCCCGATTTGGCAGTTATAGACTTGTATTTATGGGGTGCGCTAAAAAACAAAGTATACAAAAGAAAGTATGGGACAGTTGGTGACCTAAGGAAGCCGGTATTACAAGCAATTGAAGAAATTGATACGTTTTTAGTAAGTACCTACTTATTTAGTTTTTTCGTTATATCTGATATATCTAATAAAAAAATCGTTCAATGTTTTTTGAAATAGTTATTAATAAATCAATCTATTTCATGGCTACCTACTTTAAAAGTGAAAATAAGAGAGAAAAGCACCCATAACTCCGTTATTTGTATGAATATCGTTGAAAAGCTCTAAAAATGTCCGATTTTTTGAGGTCATAGCCAACTATCGTTTCCATTCAAAAAATTGTGTCATATCTCGAAAACGAGAGCTGTCACGCAAGCGAGGACATGACAATCATTTTCGGGATATAATTCTCTTCAATTTTGATATTTACACTTTTTTAAAAAATTCAAAAACAAAGGAGCTAGAGGGATTTGACTAAATCGACAGAATTTCATTTTTTCAAAATATCTAGTAAGCCATGACTTTTACAAAAATCCGAAAGTGTCTTTAAATTGGGCTAGTAAAACTGCAAATCTTTCCCAATTTAACCATTGCTTTATCTCCGCTAGTTTCCGAGATCCCCATACTGATCATCAAAAAAAAACTCACGCTGTATATACATTTTTCTCTACAGGTGAATTAATTTAATTTTTATCCTTTACCTGAGGTTTCCTTTAATATTATTCACATTTGTAGTTAGTTTTTTTGACCTTTTTAGATTTATCTTTAATAATTTAAGGATTTACGATAATAATGCATGCACTTTTCTAGATACTAATTTTGGTGATATATTTTAACATTTCTGAAAATCATCAGTCTTTTAGAAAAATCTGTATAAACAAGTAATGCAAAGAAGAAAAAAAACATATAAAACCTGTGAAACAAATCACTTTAATCAAGCGATTAGAAAGCTGCAATAAAGTGGAAAACAAGTCCATAAAAATACGATGCAGTTTTTATTACCATGCTTTTAGGTGCTAAACCATTTAGATAAGAACGAATAAATTTCTCCAACTAGCACTGGCGCTATCAAAAAACAGCTAAAAGTGTCTACTTGATAAACAATTGAGTTATAACATTAAAAGGATCAAAATGTTGTAACGTACCAGAATTTAATGTTTATTTGAAAGGAATTGTGATAATACAGTATAGCGTTATTGAAAATGAGATTTTTCTAAAGTTAATTTGAGATTGACATACAAGGTCAACGCAACGATAACGAGCCAACTGGAATATTTTCCAAAATATTGATTATTTTGAAAATCACAAAAACACTTCAAAAGATGAACGAAGGGGGGGGGGGTATATTTGGCCATACTAATCTTTAATTAAATTGCTCTTTTATCACCATTTACTCATTTTTTTTAACTGGAAATCTAAAAATTAAAATAGTTAATTTGTTTATAATTTTAAAGACTTTTTGTTCATATGACAAGAAAAATTAAACAGACAATGGATTTTAAATCATTTTTAACCGACTTCCAAAAAGGTGGAGGTTATTAATTCGTCTGCAACTGTTTTTGTGTATGACAAGCGATTATTCAAAAACGGCTTGGGGAATTTTGATGATTTAAGCTGTGTTATATTAAGGAACATTACAGAAACGTCCCGTATAATTGTTTATAACATGAGATTTATGGTTTTCCAGAAAATTAGAAAAAAAGTAAATAAGGGACTATATTTCAATGAATTTCAGTGGATCTTCACTTTTTTCTTCAAAACCGCTCAAGAAATTTGAATAATATAAATAGTATTCTACAAAGATATGTTCCAGCTTGATTCCGTATATTTTTCTATACCGAATTGATTTGGCCGATACTTGTTGGAAATTCATTATAATAATTAACTGATACTACAATTGCAATTTCCACAATTTACGTTTTTTTAAAAACTGTCCGACGCGTTTCGACTGTCTTTGTCAAGGAACTAGACTAACTGGGTATTTCTTGAGGAAGTTGTATTTATATTCAAGGAGTGATATAATTATCAGGTACTTAATTTTGAACAGGATTTTTTAATTTTATTATAGGTAAAAGGATTAACTAAAGAAGTTTATTAAGGAGGAATTATTTATTTCTGTCTGGTCGTTTAACTAATTACCGGTATTATTAAGTTTATTAATCTCCAATGATTTCAAAAGGTTTAATTTATTGCTTTTATTTTCTGAATGTAATAATTTAAAATTTTTGTGGAAAAGATGATTTTCTGTTACTAAATGTTCAGCATAATTGGAATCTGTTTTTTGATTAATGAAAGAATTAGGGTGCTCATAGATACGTTTTTTACACGCTCTGCCCCTTTGACCGATATAGGCTTCAGGGCATGACCCACATCATAATTTATAGACTCCAGATTTATTTTTTGGATCGATTTTCAATTTGTTATTTTTGATAGATTTTGTAAGACTATTGTTTGTTTTGAATGGAACGTTTATATTCTGTTTTCTTAAAAAGGATGCTATTTTTAAACTTGGTTTGCCAAAATAGGTTATCCTATTATATGAATCAGATAGCAATAAATAACGGGTTTGAGGCTTGAATTTGACCTTGAGCATGACCTTGAGGGTCATTAACGGGTCAAGTTTTTTAAATAGGAACCCCTATTTTTTCAAGAAAATGAAGAGAGCAGAAAATTTCACGGCCAAGTATGCCCTTGCCCATGACCTTGACCATGACCTTGCGAGTCATTAGTTAGGCGAGTTAACATTTTTAAATATCGGTGTGTTTTTTGAAGTGAGTTCCCTAACATCTCAGTATCGGGGTGCTTTCTAAAGTGAGTCGCCTAGCCTTTCACTGTCTGGGTGCTTTTTGAAGTGAGTATCCTAGCCTCTCACTATCGGGGTGCTTTTTAAATTCTAATTATTTAGCCTTTTAATCATATCAATAAAATTAAGATTAAGTACTGAAATTGTGGACCTTGAACCTTTGGCAATATGATAATCTTCAACTTGGCCTGGTAATAACCCTTAAGGTCATGGTTCGTCAAGGTCATGGTCAAGGGCATCTTTGGACGTGAAATTTTCTGATAATAAGTAGGGGTTTCCATTTAAAAAATTCAACTTGACCCGTTAATGACCCTCAAGGTCATTATCAAGGTCAAATTCAAGGTCAGCATTAAATTGCCAGAGAAAAATGCTAGAACTTTTGTATTTATCATTTTTCTTGAAAATGAGGGGGTTTTCATACTTTTTCCTTACCTCGTATCTGGCCACACCTTCTTTCTGGAATATTAGGAAAATCTTTGGAAACTATTAAGGCGCAAATTTTGATTCTATTTCAGTTGATCTGCATGAGAGTGCTAAAAATGACCTCAGTGCAGAAAACTTCGATATTTCTATGAGATTATCCTCATGAGAGTGCTTCCCAGATTTACACACAGAAGCTATGGAACGACGTCCTTTTTTGGACATCTCATTCTATCTTTGTATGTGTTGATTTCCGAACCAAAAGAACCCATTAAGGAGTATGCTGTGAAAATGTACGTTTGAAATAAACAAAATCCCAGGAGCTACTCATAGAGCACGTCATCTTTAAGGAATGGTAAAAAACCTCAATCTTGCGAGAAGAATTAGATCAGTTGTTCACGAAGTTAGGATGCGGAACTCTGTAAACATTCTGCTGCCAATACTGTTGGATGAACGATCACAATTTCTAGAAATTGACTTTAGAAGAATACTAAAAGCAAGAAAAGGAAATTCTAGATATTTAGAATTATTTTATTAATAATAATGTTACAGAAGTATTTATTTAATTACTTATTTAGTTAAGCTTTATTGCCCAACAGTATAAGCCATTAGCAGAGCAAGTATATATAAAAGTAAATGAAAATGCGCTGTAACTAATTAAATCTATCATAATAAACAAAACATAAAAAGAAAAAGACAAAAAAGAAAGAATTAACTCAATTAACGTAAATATTTCAATGTAAGGCGTTCACCATTGATTCATTCTCAGCTTGAACCAGATCTCCAACATGACAAAAATGAATGTCACAATGCTTACAGATATTGATGTAACAGTAACACATATTGTGCATTGGAGATTTGAGTAAAACGTTTGTTCGAGCCCTACGGTACAAAAATATTAAGCTATTTCTGGCCTCAGATCGTGGTACAAGAAAGTTGATTTTATTAAGTAGTGTCGGTGAACCAATATTATTATGAAGTAGGTTGAACAAAAATTTTAAGACGACACATATTCTTCGCATATTAAGGTTGACAAATGAAAACTGATTTAATAATCTGCCATAGTCAATACAGTAGTGGATAGCAATTGAACGTTTTGAAGTACAAATATTTCAGAAACCTTTTTTGAATTCGCTCAAGAGACATTTTGTGACACTCTTAAAAGGGATGCGATATTATAACTCCTTATTCAATATTTTTAATATCGCTACATTTAAAAAACCTTGATAACTTCTTACAGTGAACCCATAAATTCGAGCAGCATTAGATATCATATACTCAATATGATTGGTAAAAGTCAGTGTGTCATCAAAAATAATACCTAGATCATTTATTTTTTCACATCTCTCAAGGAGATTGTTGTTAATATTATATGAGAATGTAAAAAACAGAGTATGTTTCCTGGTGAAACTGACAACTTTATATTTCCCGATGTTTAGTTGTAAGTTATTATGATTATATCACATTTAAATAACATCTAAATCATTTTGCAAAATTTTTAACTATTAATGACCGAAAATATTTTAGATCATCAGCAAAAAACAGTTTTCCTGAGGTGATGACATCACTTAAGTCATTTATAAATACTAGAAATAGAGGGGGTCTCATATTTGATCCTTGGGGAACGCCGGATGTTGGAACGAAACAGTAAGATTATATTTATTATCTGAAACAAACTGAGTTCTGGATTTGAGATATGATTATATAAAAGTTATGGTTTTGTTACTGAATCCTAAAAAGGGCATTATATTTATACTAATGTCGTACTATATTTTTTTAACTATTTGTGGAAAAAATGCATTGTTTAGGTCAGAGTTATTACTAGTAAGAGGTAATTTTTGACGACATAATGTTCGATTAGACTCTCTATTAATTTTAGTGCCCATGTCTAGTGCTTACCAGATGATGAACTGCCGTGCATTTGGTTTCTTTTCAAATTATGCAAACCGACTCGTAATTATTTTCAATTCCTCCTTTCATTTGTTTTAAAGTGCAAAAAAAGTTGCAGTAACTATATAAGGCCTTTTAAATAGCCATAACCCCATATTATTATTCTCGGTTTTATTTTCAACTGGAACTTTCAACATGCCGTGATGAATTACGCGATAATTTGCAATAAAATAAAACTTCTGTGAAAAAAATGCATTGTTTAGGTCAGAGTTATTACTAGTAAGAGGTTTTTTTGACGAAATAATGTTAGATTAGACTCTATTAAATTTAGTTTTCTTGCCTAGTGCTTACCAGATGATCAGCTGCCGTGTATTTGGTTTCTTTTCAAATTATAAGTTTGCAAACCGACTCCTAATTATTTTCAATTGCTCCTTTCATTTGTTTTAAAGTGCAAAAAAATTGCAGTACCTATATAACGCCTTTTAAATAGCCATAACCCCATATTTATATTCTCGGTTTTATTTTCAACTGGAACTTTCAACATGCCGCGATAAATTACGCGATAATTTGCTATAAAATAAAACTTATTATACTAAATAACAAACAACAATTTAATTCCTACACGTGTAATTGTCGTGGTTTTCAATACGCAGGGAAAACTTTTTCAAACGAGTCGGTCCCGCCTTATAATTTTCTTTGCACATCGACCGAATCGGATAACCGGCAATTTCGCGTGATTTATATATTTACTGGCATTGAATATGATTAGAACAAATATCGAAACCGTAATCTTTGTCGAAGTGATCGTTTCGCAAATTTTAAATTAAAAGGGGATTGGTTGAACGGATTTAGAATCTCATTCGGCCGTAATCACTGGATAATGCATGTAATTTTGCAAAGTCCATAAATTTCCATACGCTGATTCCGATATGAGCATATCGGAATAGTCAAGGTGCTTATTTGAATTGCATTTTGCCTCGGCGAACATATTGGACTCACAAATGTGTAGCTAGCAATATTTGTGTCCTTAACGTAGTAGATTGATAGGAGAATACTTCTAAATAGTCATCAGTGTCAAAGGATCGGTGTCAAAACCAATCACATTGAACAAATTGAGGACCAAAAACCACCTCAATTTGACCAGAACAAGGGCAATTTTTAATAATGTAGGAGAAATTAAATACTGCGAATATGCGAACTAGTAATATACAGGGCTTTCATTTAAAAACTAGCCACACAAAGTAACCGTTAATTTATACAGGGTGAGTTATTTCTGATGATCAGTATGGGGATCTCGGAAACTAACGGAGATAGAGCAATGGTTAAATTGGGAAAGATTTGCAGTTTTACTGGTCCAATTTAATGACACTTTTTGTAAAAAGTCATGGCTTACTAGATATTTTAAAAAAACGAAATTCTGTCGATTTAGTCAAATCCCTCTAGCTCTTTGTTTTTGATTTTATAAATAAGTGTAAATATCAAAATTAAAGGGAATTGTATCCCGAATATGATTGTTATGTCCTCGTTTGCGTGACAACTCTCGTTTTTGATATATGACACAAACTTATCTTTTTGAATGGAAACCATAGACGGACATTTATAGAGCTTTTCAACGACATAATACTCGATATAGTTATTCATAAAAATAACGGAATTATGGATGCTTTTCTCTCCTATTTTCACTTTTAACGTAGGTAGCCATGAAAAAGATTGTTTTCACTTTGACATTTCCTCATTTGAGAGTAATTCCATTAGTAGTGTTGAACTGACAGTCGATATTGACAAGTTTTCGTGATAAAATGGAATATTCTAACGAAGAAAAACTGAATATGGTGGAATGTTATATCATATGTCATAAAAATTCAGTTCGTGCAGCTGAGGAATACTTTCATAAATATTTTACTTTACGATAGTTTACGCAGATATGGACCTTTTACTCAACCACGAAAGGAACGTAATCAAATTAACGAAGCAGCACAAATAAATGTTTTGCAATGGTAAATCAAAATCCATCTACATCAACTCGTGAGATTGCGGCAGAAGCTGGCAGATCTCAACTAACTATAGTTAAGGTACTGAAAGCGCACAAGTTCCACCCGTAGAAACTTTCAGTGTCTCTAACTTTGCATGCTGGTAACGAACATCGACGTATTTTGTTTTGTACATGGTTTAGAGACATGTGCCTTGACAATCCACAGTTTCCATTAAAGGTGTTATGGTCAGATGAAACTAGATTTACTAACTGTGGTATGTTCAATAGACACAATGAGCATATCTGGGCTAAAGAAAACCCTTTCCATGTAAAACAAAGATGAATCCAGATAAAATTTGGTTTTAATGGTTGGTGTGGTATCATAGGGTCTACTATTCTGGGGCCTTTTATCTATGACGAATCACTTACTGGGGTGCGCTACTTGCATTTCTTGCAATACACTTTTCAAGACATGTTGCATAATTTTAATTTGAGAACTCGTTTAGAAATTGAGTGGTTCCAACATGATGGAGCACCTGCTCATAACTCGTTATTTGTAAGACAACACTTAGATAATATCTATCCAAACTCTTGGATAGGAAGAAATAGCCCATGCGAAAGGTCACCCGGGTCTCCCGATTTAACAGTTATAGACTTCTATTTATGGGGTGCGTTAAAAAACAAAGTATACAAAAGAAAATATGAGACAGTTGGTGACCTGAGGGAGGCGGTATTACAAGCAATTGAAGAAATTGATAGGCGGTCTGTGAGGAAAGCGGTAATGTCAATCTTAAAAAGATGCAATTTTTGTCTAAATAACAATGGTGGACTTTTCGAACATAAACTTAAGTTTTTAGTAAGTACCTACTAATTTAGTTTTTTCGTTTATAACTGATATACCTAATAAAAAAAATCATTCAATGTATTTTGGAATAGTTATTATTAAATCAATCTATTTCATGGCTAACTACGTTCTAAGTGAAAATAAGAGAGAAAAGCATCCATAATTCCGTTATTTTTATGAATAACTATATCGAATATTATATAGTTGAAAAGCTCTAAAAATATCCGATTTTTTGAGGTAATAGCCAACTATGGTTTCCATTCAAAAAAAGATAAGTTTGTGTCATATCTCGAAAACGAGAGCTGTCACGCAAACAACAATGACATGACAATCTTATTCGGGATACAATTTCCTTCAATTTTGATATTTACACTTTTTTTATAAACTCAGAAACAAAGGAGCTAGAGGAACTTAACTAAATCGACAGAATTTCGTTTTTTCAAAATATCTGGTAAGCCATGACTTTTTACAAAAATCCGAAAGAGTTATTAAATTGGGCCAGTAAAACTATCCCAATTTAACCATTGCTCTATCTCCGCTAGTTTCCGAGATCCCCATACTGATCATCAAAAAAACCCCACCCTGTATAGGGTTGTAGTATATTATGTAGTAGAATTATAGTTATAGAAGGTGATTTGAAAAAAATTTGGTAGCCCATATGCAGCTGCATACAGTATATGATTGAGGGGGAATTATTATTAAAAATGTTTCAATAATAGTACGAAAATATTGAATTATATAGCAGATATCTGATTATTTGTATATATGTATAGACAATTTTGATGAATCCCTGAATTTACGAATGAAGAAATATATAATACTCAAACATTAACATAAAATTTTCTGTTTTGTGTGTTAATGCCAAGCAGTTATGCTAATTATCACCAGCAATTTATCACCAAATAACCAGTCATACAAAAATGTGCACTAACAAGGAATTCAAAATATTTCCTGTTCAAAAGCGATACAATTCTATCAACTCATAACCTTGATTATAAAATGAGTCATTCATATTATCTCGTGAAACCGCTATCTAGTTATCATGAATCAAAACCCTTCCGAGCCTCTCACTATCCGTAGAATTTCAAATTGCACGGCAATAGTAAACAACAAAAGCGTCCATACATGCAGGCATTATTAATGAAATTAGATAAAATTCATTACAAAAACGATCGCAATTATAATTACACTACCCGAACAGCAAGCGAGCGTATAGTAACAGAAAATTTACTATACCTACTATGACTCGGAACATTCCAACTACTCACAGTGGCTTTCAAGCTACCGTACAGTCGATCAGCTGAATAGTGTGCTGATTCGTCAATTCCAACGGTCAAACACTGTGTCTGTGTTGAATTGAACGTAAACAGTGTGTTCGAAATAGAATACAGAGAACGAATATATGCAAATTCGTTTAATTTTTTAGGTACACTACATTGGCTTTAAACGACACGATTATTGAACGTGTCATTCTCTGAGTACTGTAACGATCGACGGGGTCACCTTGAATTGAATTTTTTTTTTCTCTCGACCATAGATGACTGACTCTTTGAATGTTTTCGAATGGTTATCGGTGGTCTCGATCTTCTTTTTGGGTCTGGGCATGAGGTGTCCATTGATGACTGAACAGGTAGTCGTTTGAACTTGTATAAACTTGATGCCTCTCTTTAGTTAATCGTATTGATAGATAGGGGACGTGCTGTTTAAGTACGGCTGTTAAATTAAAAATTACCAAATATGTTTATTATGAATTTTATTTATACAGGGTGAGTTTTTTTTGATGATCAGGATGGCGATCTCGGAAACTAGCGGAGATAGAGCAATGGTTAAATTGGAAAAGATTTGCAGTTTTACTGGTCCAATTTAATGACACTTTCTCGGATTTTGTAAAAAGTCATGGCTTACTAGATATTTTGAAAAAATGAAATTCTGTCGATTTAGTCAAATCCCTCTAGCTCCTTTGTTATAAATATCAAAATTGAAGGGAATTGTATCCCGAATATGATCGTTATGTCCTCGTTTGCGTGACGGCTGTCGTTTTCGAGATATGACACAAAGTTATCTTTTTTTTTGAATGGAAACCATAGTTGGCTATGACCTCAAAAAATTGGATATTTTTTGAGTTTTTAGTGAGTAGGTACTTACAAAAACTTAAGAAATTAAAATACATAATAATGGTTACAATTTATGTTCGAAAAGTCCACCATTGTTATTTAGACAAAAATTGCATCGTTTTAAGATTGACATTACCGCTTTCCTCACGGACCGCCTATCAATTTATTCAATTGCTTGGAATACCGCCTCCCTTAGGTCACCAACTGTCTCATACTTTCTTTTGTATACTTTGTTTTTTAGCGCATCCCATAAATAGAAATCTATAACTGCCAAATCGGGAGACCGGGGTGGCCATTCGCGTGGGCCATTTCGTCCTATCCAAGAGTTTGGATAGATATTATCTAAATGTTTTCTTACTAATAACGAGTTATGAACAGGTGCTCCATCATGTTGGAACCACTCAATTTCTAAACGAGTTCTCAAATTCAATTTATGCAATATGTCTTGGAAAGTGTATTGCAAGAAATGCAAGTAGCGCTCCCCAGTAAGTGATTCGTCATAGATAAAAGGCCCCAGAATAGAAGACCCTATGATACCACACCAAACACTCAAAACCAAATTTTATCTGGGGTCGTCTTTGTTTTACATGGAAAGGGTTTTCTTTAGCCCAGATATGCTCATTGTGTCTATTGAACATACTGCAATTAGTAAATCTAGTTATATCTCACCATAACACCTTAATGGAAACTGTGGATTGTCAAGGCACATGTCTCTAAACCATGTACAAAACAAAATACGTCAATGTTCGTCACCAGCATGCAAAGTTTGAGAAACTGAAAGTTTGTACCCGATGGAACTTGTGCGCATTCAGTATCTTAACTACAGTTCGTTGAGATGTGCCAGCTTCTGCCGCAATCTCACGAGTTGATGTAGATGGATTTTGATTTACTATTGCCAAAATATTTATTTGTGCTGCTTCGTTAATTTGATTACGTTCCTTTGGTGGTTTAGTAAAAGATCCATATCTGTGTAAACTATCGTAAAGCCTCTTAAATGTACATAGAGCAGGTTGACGACGATTAAAATATCTATGAAAGTAATCCTCAGCTGCACGAACTGAATTTTTATGGCATATCATATAACATTGTACCATATTCAGTTTTTCTTCGTTAGAATATTCCATTTTATCACGAAAACTTGTCAATATCGGCTGTCAGTTCAGCACTACTAATGGAATTACTCCCAAATGCGGAAACGTCAAAGCTCTAAAAATGTCCGATTTTTTGAGGTCATAGTCAACTATGGTTTCCGTATCTTTTTTGCCAATCTTTTGACACATCATTTTTTAAAGTCAAAGTATATTTACAGAGTAAAGATCTAGAAGCTGTAAACAATTAAATTTTTGAAAATAATTACATATTAAACCAAAATTGGTTTAGGGTGGTTTCTAGGGTCTCTAATCATGAATTCGAGGACACATTTGCATAATTTAAGATGGCGGATCCAAGATGGCGGATGAAGTTTTAAAAAATCAGCAGTTTTGCACCAAATTTTTTATAAGAGGGTTTTTGGGTTCGCTGATCACGAATCTGATAGACAAAATTCAAGATAGAGGATCTAATATGGACGATGATAATAACCCACGAGATGAAAACTTCGGCAGCCATCTTGAATATTATAAATTCCGGACTAATGATCAGAGACCCCAAAAACCTTTGATTTAAAAAAAAATTATCCGCCATCTTGGATTCGCCATTTTGTATTTTGGAAATCTGACCTCTGATTCCTGATCAGAGACCCTAAAACAAACCTAAACGAATTTTGGTATAATTGGCAATTATTTTCAAGAAAATTATTTGTTAAGGTTTCTAGGTCAATATTCTTTAAAAAATAACCTGATTTAAAATTTCAAAAAAGATATGTCAAAAGATTGGCAAAAAGAGACCTTTAAAAAGACTCCTTTGTAGTTTCTCCTGTAGAAGTGATATTCACTCCTGCTTAGAGGTTGAAACGCAGGGTGACCGATATTTGTAATATGTGTCCCACCGTGAATATAAATTAACGTGTTTTTTTTTGTCTTCTTTTAAAGGTATTTTAAAAGTTATTTTGGGTGGCTAATTTGAAATGAAAGCCCTGTATATAAAATCCCTACACGTTAAATAAATAAATGGTATAACTTTTTAAATATTTCATTTTCGAATTTGCAATTCATTAGAATTCCCACTGACATCTTTTGTGATTTTTATTGGTACAGAAAAACAGTGTAATAAATTAATTTGTCCGTTAAAGGCCGAACCAGTTTGCATTTTTGAATACGAATTCGATCATGGTTTCAAACACCCAGCATCAATCGTGACGAGACAGACTCATTGATTCGGTAACCTCCGAAAATGCGGATTCATAATAGTCAGTCATGTATAATTTAACCTTCCGTCGACATTTTTATGCAAATGTCCGTCATTTACCAAGCATTTTCGGTAGCTCACACACATAATGAATATTTCAAACGCCAATAGTTGCTGGTTGCCCGCCCGCCGGTGCAGTAATTTGCTGCTAGTTTTACGAAAAATCAGCATAATCCGTCGCTTTCGGCTACTGAACTACTGAAAATTCATATGGGAACCAAGTCTGAGGGAATCTGGACACGGTGGTTCGTGCCTGTGGGAGTAAAAAAGAAAACATCTTGCATGTTATAAAAAATTTACTCCTACATCATGACTATCGTGGGAGCCCCTCAAACTGATGAGACGAATGGCCTTAAGCATAGGGTTTTGGATGGTATGCGAGGTGTAACTATGCATGAAAAGATTATATCTTTTGGAAAACACAATCAAAATTCTGAGTATAGCAAGTCGTTAGTTTAGTTCTTAATTTTGTGTTGTGATATACCTTTTGCGTGTTTACGATCTATTAGGTACGATAGTTATTGAAGTTCTGGGAATCCTAAGAAGTTTTTAAAATAAAAAAAACAGGTTTTTAATGTAACTTCGTTGTCTTGTGTGTCCTACTTACATGAATAGCAAAATTAATTTGTAATAAAGAATTCAGAACTCAATATTAATTAATTAAAAAATGAATTGAAACTAATATTATAATTTTATAATACTCGAAAACAATATTTTGGTGAAATATGCTTAATCCGTCGTTAAGGATAATAAATTTTTTTGTGTGACATTCTATGAAATTTGGGTTTTTTTATCTAATAGGCCACAATAGATAATATTTAAGTTTTGTACATCGGTTTTTTTTTTTTATGCTGTTGGATTGATTGTTAATGTGAACATGTTTTTTTCTTGTTCTATTATGGTTTCGTTATCAAAATCTGCGGTGTGGTTGTTATTATGGCAGTGTATCTTTGCCAAGTCTTATGTCACTTTTATGTGAAATTATTCTCCGTTTGAGATTTCTTGATGTTTGACCAACATATTTAGCTTTACAGTTATTACAATTTATACAATACACTACATCCGACTTTTGTCATTGGGAATTTTTGCTATCTTTGAAGAAATTTCAAGTACATATGGTAATGACACATGTATTGGTACTGTATTAGAGTTAGGCATCTCTCTGGAAAATAAAGAGTATTTCATTAACATACATTGGCTGCTTCCCAGTTAATTTACTTTTATAATTTAATTATGCAGGGTGAGTTTTTTTGATGATCAGTATAGGGATCTCGGAAACTAGCGGAGATAGAGCAATGGTTAAATTGGGAAAGGTTTTGCAGTTTTACTGGCCCAATTTAATAACACTTTTTGTAAAAAGTAATGACTTACTAGATATTTTTAAAAACGAAATTCTGTCGATTTAGTCAAATCTCCCTAGCTCCTTTGTTTTTGATTTTATAAAAAAGTGTAAATATCAAAATTGAAGGGAATTGTATCCCGAATATGATTGTCATGTCCTCGTTTGCGTAACAGGTCTCGTTTTCGAGATATGACACAAACTTATCCTTTTTTTGAATCCTCACAAAATCGAACATTTTTAGAGCTTTTCAACGATATAATACTCGATAAAGTTATTCGTAAAAATAATGGAGTTACGGTTGCTTTTCTCTCTTATTTTCACTTTTAACGTAAGTAGCCATGAAAAAAATTGTTTTCACTTTGACGTTTCCTCACTTGAGAGTAATTCCATTAGTAGTGTTGAACTGACAGTTGATATACTTTCATAGATATTTTAATCGTCGTCAACCTGCTCTATGTATATTTATGTATATTTAAGAGGCTTTACGATAGTTGACGCAGATATGGATATTTTAGTAAACCACCAAAGGAACGTAATCAAATTAACGAAGCAGCACAAATAAATATCTTGACAATGATAAATCAAAATCCATCTACATCAACTCGTGAGATTGCGGCAGAAGCTGGCACATCTCAACGAACTGTAGTTAAGGTACTGAAAGCGCACATGTTCCACCCGTACAAACTTTCAGTTTCTCAAACTTTGCATGCTGCCTTGACAATCCACAGTTTCCATTAAAGGTGTTATTGTCAGATGAAACTAGATTTACTAACTGCGGTATGTTCAATAGACACAATGAGCATATCTGGGCTAAAGAAAACCCTTTCCATGTAGAACAAAGACGACCCCAGATAAAATTTGGTTTTAATGTTTGGTGTCACCTGCTGATAACTCGTTATTAGTAAGACAACACTTGGATAGGAAGAATGGCTCACGCGAATAGCCACCCCTGTCTCCCGATTTGGTAGTTAGAGACTTCTATTTATGGGGTGCGCTAAAAAACAAAGTCTACAAAAGAAAGTATGAGACAGTTGGTGATCTAAGGGAGGCGGTATTACAAGCAATTGAAGAAATTGATGCATTTTTTTGGTTACATTAAAAGTTCAGTTAAGTTGTCACTTACACCACCGACTTTTTTATTTTTTAATCTTATCTGCTAGTTCTGATATCAATGCCTGAACTTTAATTCGTAAGATTTGTGTTTGTTTCTTTTACATTTTTTTATATAAAGATTCGAAGTAGGTCCCCATAAACAATTTCGAATGTGAACTAGATCTCCTGTTTCTGATATTTGAGTGTAAAGGCACGAAATGCCTAATTGATCCTTTTCATTTTCGGAAAACACTTGTTGTAACTCTCATACCGTGAAAGGCTTTACATAACACCAATTAAAGCGATGAAATAATTAATCATATGAAATTACTCTATAACTCGCTGTGTATGTGATAGCCTTGCTAACATATACTCGTATTGGTGATCATTCAAACGTGAAAATAAATTTTGCATAAACTAATTTTTCCCATTTGTGTTTATGTAAAACAGCACCTACGGTTTGCAGTGTGTTGTATTTTTTTTCATTCTGCTTACAATCGCGCGCTTTGATCGATGATGAAATATATAATTACGGTATCTGTGTTTAAATCTATAATTAGTGTGTTTTATATTAATTAGCCGAGAGTTGAAACTCATTAAATCAGGGTAATTGCAAGGATTATGGGTGCACAAATTCGGTGTCACCTGACATTATAAGCAAGGTGACAATAAAAATAGTAACACCTTTGTTATATCGAATAAAAAACTAATTGGTGGATTAAATGTCTCTTAATTAGTTAAAAATTGTGACATTTAGTGTCACAAGCAAAAGTTAGTAACTTTGGAACAGATTCCTTCGAGTGATGTATCGCTGTGTCAGATCTTTCAAATAGACCAATCAATAGAGCAAAAATTAACTGATAATGTGTAAAAAATACTATCAGGATACCGACTGTGCCATCACATTAACAAAGATTCCTAGCGATATTTTGCTATCTCTTCCACTCGCAACTATGGTTTTTTACTTTGTTATAAACAATTGAAGCAAGAAAATTACGTTTTTTTCCTTAGCATATTTATAAAATCAAAAATTATAAACTAATCTCAATGGTGTCAACAGGTCAATTGTAAGGCATGAAAATACCAATGAGATGAACCAAGGATCGATCTGATAAGATCTTTAGTAACAGGGAGAAACAAAAAATAGGGGAAAATTTAGCGGTTTTCTTTATATTATCATAACTCCGTCACTATTGAAGTTGTAGAACTGGGCTTGTGGGAACTGATAGTAATTGATATCTACCTTATGCGTGACTAAACCAGGCGCTATCGGTTTATTAGTTTTTGAATTATTGCAATCTGAAGTTTTTAGTCCACTATTCTTGCAGTGTGTCTCCATGCGACATGGATCGTCAAATATCAATTCAGAATAGAGATGTTGGAAGTAGAAGTATCATTCTACAACGCCTCTATTTTCATTTTTCATTAAATGTCTGTTTAATCCCGTATTTTTTGTTTCTCCCTGTTACTAAAGATCTTATCAGATCGATCCTTGGTTCATTTCATTGGTATTTCCATGCTTTACAATTCACCTGTTGACACCATTGAGATTAGTTTATTATTTTTCATTTTATAAACATGCAACGAAAAAAAACACAATTTTCTTGTTTCAATTGTTTATAATAAAGTAAAAAACCACAGTTGCGAGTGGAAAAGGTAGCAAAATATCACTACAAATCATTCTTAATGTGATGGCACTGGCAGTATCCTGATAGTATTTTTTGCACGAAAAAATCTCTATTGATTGGTTTAAAAAGTTTCAGGGTCTAAATCAGATCCAGTTTTTAATATCAATTGAGACAAAGAATAAGAAATTAAAATAGTAGTAATCAGTGAGACTGAACGATGGAAGCGAAAGATTTTACGAATTATAATTGGCTACCTACTTCCCTGATTCCCTCTTCTAGTTTACGCGAGTGCTTTTTACAAATTTATGCCCGTTCATCTATATATCTTTAATTAACGAATTAGCAACAAATTCGATCACTTTTAGAATTCGAACTGTTAAGGGACAGGTGGTGCCATATGACGATCGGTCTGAGAGATACACTTGGCCGCACAATCTTGGTATATAATCTCGACTAATACATAGTAGATCAGCCATACTCTAAGTGTGTTCCAAGGAACCCTAGGGTTTCGCAAGAATTTAGAAAAAAATTATAACACCTCTCCCTGGTCGATAACGCGGTGTAGCACGAGCTGAACTTAGTTGCCACCCACAACGGGAGAAAATTATTATGGTGCCACTTCCGATATCTATTTGTGACAAAAGCAGCCTCTGAGATTAAACGCTAGTTAGTTTTTTTTTATTTCTGTTTTTATTTCGGCTTTTTATTTATCAAAGGCGCCGACTCCAGTATTTTTTACCTACCTACATATAAGCTGGCTCTTTTAGAAATGTCATCAGACACAAGTACAGAGTCACTGTTCAAAACGAATCCTCTAAACGATTTTTGGTTCAGAATCCGAGATGAATATCCAATGCTTGGCCCGTTCTCAACAACATATTTGTGCGAAACAGGATTCTCAACCTATTCAGCCACGAAAACAAAATACTGCAATAGCCTGGACGTCGAACTTCATATGAGACTTCAACTGTCTTCTATCGAACCTGATATCAACCAATTGATGAAAAATAAAAAACAGTTTGATACATCCTATTAGTTAGATTTTTTCCTTTTTTAATATCTTTTGTTACTATAATTGCAAACTAACCGTCGCGTAGCGCTACTCATCGCTTAACATGACAAATATGGATACCTCCGCTGGTTAAATAAATTAGAACTGCTGCCTCAACAGAGGCCATAGTTTCTCAGAATTGCTAACAGCTGCAAGATGTTTTTAACATCACAAATTAGCAAAAAATTATTTAATATAACGTTGGTCCAATTTTAAATGCGGTTGGTTTTAGAAATATTTGTTTAAAAAAAATCGTCTCATCTAGGATTACCTCGTTGTATATTTAAATGGATCTATCCTTTATGATTATTTATTCTTTCATTGAAAATATCGAGAAAAAAAAATGAGAAGGTAGTAACAATATGGCTTCACAATACGACGTCATACTATAGAATAAAATTCAAGATTGCCGCACGTTTTCATAAATAACTGCATTCTGCACTTATCTGTCGAGATATGCAAATGCCAAACAGGTTATTCAATAATTCTTACTATATATATATATATCCATTCATATATAAAAAAATGGCAACGGAATTGTGTTTATTGCTTTTTCTTTAGAACGTAAGTACGTAATATATACAATAGTCTAGTCCAGAGCATAAAATGGTGTTAATTTTTGCTGTTTTTGCGACTATTACTAAAAATATGAATCAGGACTAATTGGACTAGGAATGACTTATACAGAAATGTGTACGTAAACAGTTACACAATTTATTAACTAAAAAGGAATTTTGTTTTTTGCAAATAACTTGCAAAACCAATATTTAATAATAAATTAAGTATCAAGTTTCATTAAAGAGGAAAAAAATTCCAATAAGACTCTGTTATTAATAATTACAAATTGAAATTGAAAGTAGACATCTGGGGAGCAACTGTTAAACCGTTACGACGCAAAAATAAATTAAATACTAATCAAAATCTTAAAAAATAGTATCTCTATAAACACTAAGAAACAATATTCAGACAAATAAAAATTTTCACTGATTTTTCATAAAAATGCCAATTGTCAATTAACAGTTTTTTGTAAAGTGTTCGTATATATTTACTTAACAACTACTATATGAAATGAAAACATTGGCAGCTAAATTATTTAGAAATGAAGGTGGAACTCTTTTATTAATATTAAATATCATTACTTAATCGAAATATAGAAATACTTCTGATTTTAACAAAATTCTAAATCAAAATTTTTTAATACTTACTCCATTATTTTTTAGAATACATATTTTTTAATATACAGCCAATTTTTGTTTAATTAATAAATAGTTCTATAAACAACAGCATGAAGTGTTTATTAGATAAAATATAACAAAAAAATATAAATAAATTACAAAAAATAAATTTCATAATATTGTCACGTACATAACCTACAGACAACTCAAAGCTTATAAATTCTGATAAATGAGGGCGATTGTATTGCTTCTACTTCTCTCGATTTCAATCGTATCTGACTGTCGATAATTAAATATGAAATTAATAATCGTCACCTCCTTTTTGAACAAACCTATATGGGATGGTTCATAAGGCTTTTCCTAGGTTTTCACGTATAATTTAATAAGCTCACTCAACAGAATTCTTTGATAGCATTTTTGGCGAATGCACTAAATAAAAGACAATGCTTAGTTATGTTAAATCTATTGACTACTCTTTAATTTTGTTTTTTATGTATCAACCAATTTGAATATTTTAAATTGTATCCTACAAAGAGATGTTCCAACTTGATTATGTAAAATTTTCTATAACGTAAAAAACCGTAAAAATCAATATAAATGTCAAATATTAATCCTAAATATCTAGCTTAAATGTCAAGATATGCCATGAAAGTATATCGTACAGGGTATTTGTAACGATTTTCATTTTACGGGGCTTAAAGTCGAGTGAAATGTATCCAAAAGAAAAAATGTGAGGTATCTCTTCTATACGGTATACGGTGGTAGGTGTCTGCGCATGTGATATTGGGTAGTACATAAGCAGTTGCATATAGAGATGGTTGAAACATCAAGTAGAATAGAATCAAAGTTATACAGGATGTTACATATATTTTTATCTTTAGAAATAATCTCATACAAACCTCCTTAATATATTCCATTACCTGTCTTTTATTTGCATCAGAATAAACTTTGTAAATATATTTAATACTAATTATTTTAGCTTCCGAATTCCGATATTTGTTTTGACATTTATTGTATTAATCTTAGGTTATCGATAACCGATATACGTCAAGGACTCTCTGCGTACCGTGTGTTAGGCGGAGTTCCCTGTCTTCATAGACTAGCAATAAGGACGAGCGCTTCTGGGGGTGAATCTTATAGTTGGATATTTAGTCGATTCATAGAAGGGTGCTACCTGTCCTCATCGTTAATCCTGGCATAGTGTATTTTGCGCTTAAGAATGTATATTTTTACGGTGTAGTGTTCGATTGACAGCAGACTTGTGACTGAAACAAGAAAGTGAGTGGTGGTAATTTTTGAAACAAGCTGATTAGACGCCAGCTGGGATTATTCAGAATTTTTCTGGCTTGACAAGTCATCAGTTACGGGAACTGTCTGGAATCCCTACATTTTTTCCCAGTGTTTGGTTGTCGTTGCATGAATAGTTACTGGGAGAACTCTCGCTAGAGGATATGAAACTTTCTGGTGCTGCTGCCTCTACCGAGACACCATCGTGGTCATATCACTTGCGGCCATATTTGCAAGGAAAACCCCTGCCTTATTAGGGTAAGTGTCTCCTGAAATTCAGTATCACATGTCTTGATACAATCTATAGAATCTCATTTCGAGTGCTGAGACATTGTTTCTTTCTTTTAGGGTTTTTTGTGTATGGTTTTATTACGTTTATGGCTTGTGGCATACTGATTTGAATTGTCTGGTTAATGGCTTATCGATTTGAATATAATTGGGTTGGATGCGTACAAGGTGTGTGGACTCTGACTATTGGAGCATAATTAATTGGATTTGAAGCAATGATCAGGTCTTGATGCTTAAAAAATTTGTAAGCGTGCCTGAACGCGGTCTACTCGAGCGTCGGTAATTGGCTGACCTTCAACAGACCTTTAGTTCCGACATCTTACTGGATTTTCTAAGATAAGACTTATTTGGGGTTACTTGATTGTTTGCGATACCGATTATATTTGTAAGACATTTCAAGTTGCGGCTAATGATACATTTATTTATAAATTAACATAGAACATCATAATTATTCTACGTAAATACCTCCCCTCGAGCTCGAGTGGAGTGTAATCATCTTCATTCGTTTAATTTCTGAAATAAATAACTGCTGTTATACTCTTAGCTTATCGAACTCTGAAATTGTAATTATCTAAGCATACACTCAAATAAAGAAAAATTGTTGTCAAGTAAAGTGTCGTACTGTACCTATGATTTGAGACTGATTACATTAAACGTTTAGTCTAATGCATTATTTTATTGATCTTTATTGCCGGTGTCTCCACTGAGACACCGGCAATACCTTCTGCCCCCTCTCTAAGTAAGAAAAATTTGTAGGGTGGCAAGGATGGTTCAAAAAATATTGTATTGGATGGCACAAACTTAAGTAGTTACGTATACTAGGTAGTTGAAATTTTAAACGGTTTTTATTTTAAATCAGTTTTTTTTAAACATAAATTATCTCTTATAAAATGTATTTTCTGGTATAGCTGCGATCTAGGAAAAGTCGCAACAATCAGCTCCATTTTAATTAGTAAAATAGGTAGTGAGTAAACTCAAATAACTGTTTTTAGGTGAACAACGAATTTAAGTGACAACTACACGCCACCAGTAGTCACACTTTTGTCGAGAAACTATAGATTCTCATTTCATGATGAAATCTTTGGTTTGTAATTATTAAAACTTTTGCTTTGACGATACTTCAGACGAAACTCTAAAGTATTGTCTGTTGTTTCATGCCGATACGTCCTTGTGAGAAACGTGCTTCAAGCACCAACTTTTGCCACAAGTGAGAGAAATAACTTCAAAGCAAAACAAACTTTAATCTCAACGATATTGAACCCTGGGGAACAGTTCAGTTTCGGTCTCGAGAAAATATTTGTGGTACAGACATCCGACCGTACGCCGGAAGCAAATGGACTGTTCAAATTAGTTTTCGATGACCCTGTGATTGGAATTTGAACTTCTTGATAAATCCATTGGGGGTATCTTTAGAGATGCTCAACCGCAGACTGCTTTGTTGAAACTTTAATTGAGATATTTGCGTAGTAATTCGTGTAGTGAACTGCGGAAAGCGGTTGTGAAAGTCCTTCAGTATTTAAGGCTGTAAGTTTGTTGGAGTAATGATATTTTAATACTGATATGGTTCGGACATACCAGTTTACAAAATAGTAAAAGTTTTCTGTACTCTACATTTTGTTGCTGGAAGAATTTGACCTGAACGTCACAACTTTCTTCACCTCGACGAAACCAGTCAAAATTTCAGATCTTTTAATGTTTTTTTAGATAAAAAAATTGTAATTTGTAAGTCAAATTCTGCAGCGCATTGGTGATCAAGAGACAAGAACATATACGGGAATCATATGTGGCATGTAGACTACAGACACGTTCTTCTTTTTGTGAACTGATGCCATTTTTGACCTTTGTGAAATATCATAATGAATCCTGTTTAAAAAAAGCACCAAATACTGAATTTCATTTATTTTAAATTTACGTTTTCACTTTTTTAAGTGCAATTTTCTTGCGCGTTATAAGCTTTTAAAATTGCGTGACATAACAGAAATGTGTAATTATAAATTAAATATAGATCAGCCATTTTGGAGCGTCCGCCATGTTGAATTTAGAATGACGTCATATTATTTTTTGATATTCTTTTGAGTAAACCATATCATTGAAAATCGCGCTGAGGAACGTGTATTAGAAATATTGGGCCGCCATCTTTGAGAGTCCGCCATATTGTTACCTGAGCTAAAGGCTTATGCAAAATTTCAACCACCGAAAAGTTGGGGAAAAAATGGTTTAAAGTTCAGTTGGAAGATTTGACGAACAATATTAAAAAGACAAGTTAAATAAACTGTTGTAAAAAAATACAACTGAGCAGACCTTACAAACTGAGAATAAAGAGAGCAAAGATTCCTATTAGGAATTCCCCCTGTATCTCTAAAAGTGTACCTGCATTAATCTATGTCTACTGACCACTTTTCTGTGAATCCAGAATTGTCTAACTAAAGACAGACAGAAAAAATCACATGAATACACTCCCGGATCAAGGGGGTAGCTAAGGGGCTGAACCCTCCCCCCAATCACATGTGTGGTATGCTTTTTTAGTGTTTAATGTGCTAAAATCACCCCCACCCCCCCAAATGAGACCAAGATCCTGGATCCACCCCTGGGTGATCATAATAGGTAGGTAAAGTGAGGAGCATAAAAAGTGTCCACAACAAAACAAATGATGTAGGAAAAGCTAGTTTGAAGGAAAGAACTTCGGGTAAGAATAAATTTCGTGAGGAATGTTTAAAATGCAATATAGGAATACAAGTGTATCTTTGCTTATCCTTTTAAGAGAATTTTAAGGCAAGTTGCAGTAGTACGAAGGCTGTCTTTTATATTTCGGGATTAGAGAACAAAAACAAATATTAATTATCGAAAATCGCTTTATTGTTTTTCAAAATATTCCCCATGAAGATCTATACACTTTTTCATGCGTTTGAACCAATTGTCGAAACACTTTTTCCACTCTAATTGAGGTATCTCCAAAACATGCATTCTGAACGCAGCAACCGCTTCTTCAGGTGTTGAAAAACGTTGACCTCTCAGTTTGTTTTTTAAGTACGGGAATAAAAAGAAGTCATTTGGTGACAAGTCAGGACATGTCCAGTTTTTCCGGGCGATCATTTGTTTGGAAGTGCTTCGTGCGCGAACAACTTGTGTTGGATTCGGCTCATCTTGAAACACCCATACAGTTGACTGCTGTTTACTTTCGGTCTCATACGCGTAAATCCACGATTCATCACCTGTCACTAGGTCATAAACGTGTTTTGAAGCACCGCGATCGTATTTTTTGAGCTTTTCTTTCGACCAATTGACACGAGCCTTTTTTTGAACGATTGACAAATTGTGTGGGATCCAACGCGAACAAATGTTTTTGACATTCAAATGTTTATGCAATATTGAATGTATGCTGGTCCCACTAATGTGTAAGGTTGACTCAATCTCACGATAGGTCATATGACGATATTGCAATATCAGTTCGCGCACAGAATCAATGGTTTCCGGAACAACAACTGTTTTTGGACGACCTTCACGAAATTCGTCTTGGAGTGAACTACGACCTCGATTGAATTCACCATACCATCGATAAACAGTGGTCCTTGATGGAGTTGATCATTAAATTACGTTTATCCATGCACTCTTGCTGACTTAATCTACGTCGAAAGTTGTAAAAAATCGCACGAAAATGTTCACGATTTAATTCCATTTTTTGGCCGAGATGAATCTTTAAGTTACTGTAAACAACACATAGCGCTCGTATGTCAAAAAGGTCTGAGTACGTATAACCTCAAAAATGTGAAACTTTACGAAAGAGCTATCAGTTGTCAGATTGCAACACTAGGGTTGTCCAATCTCGAAATATAAAAGACAGCCCCCGTAGAACAAGCAAAGCATTGCAGAAATTAGTGGGCAATCTAAAAGAAAAACTTGAGAGTTTTGAAAAATAGGTTTAGCGTATAGGTAGTTTAAAATATTATGGACATACACGTAGTGCTGGTCCATACATGAGAAAGAGAATATATGAAAGACAGTCACTGCACCCCCTCCCACCCCTTTAGTTCTGATCGTCCCGATTAGATACATAATCACCTCAATAAGAGGCTAGATTATCCATGAGGACAACTTTAATCTCTCAACATCATTTAACCTCTTAATAAATATTGGGAGAAAGTATTCAAAGAACGAGGACAAAGAAAGCTCTCTATACATATGGCAGAGCAATGGGGAAAGAACACTGAGGGGGAGTTCTGGGAAATTTGGGGGACACCCTTTGATAATTGGGAAGACGAAGCTAAGAGTAAATGCATGTACTGTGGCCTTGTGACACGATTCTCGCGTGTGAGACGTGAGAAGAAAGGACAGAGTGAGAGAGATATATTTCCACCGTAGAAATAGGAAATGTCATAAGGATGATGAATCAGTGTTGGGGGAATGGGAAGCAATGACGGAACATGTGATTAAAAGTATCAGAGAGAACGGAGAGAGAGGTGAAAAAGATTTAGTCAGGATTTGTCAGGAGTCTCCCAACGTGTTGTGACGATAGACTTCGGAACTGTAAGTGCAACATATCCAAGATGGGTTCCATTGGGGGAAAAAGATAGACACATAGAGAACTTAGAACCTATCTCAAGAAGTACCTCGTACAAAATACGGAAAATCTATTAAATCTAGAAACATAAGCACTACCAAGAATAAAAATTTTTACGATAAATTAGAGAAGTAAGTTATTATAAAGGTTTATTGTTAAGGTATAAAACTGTGTTTTATAGGATTCTTCCAACATTTATATCAAACTCTACGACCATGAAATGGCAGGTATCAGTAAGTTACTACTACTAATAATAAAATAAGTGTGGCCGTCTATGTGTGTGTTACATTTAACTTTTAAAATGCCCCCGATGACATTTCCCAGGGATAATCAAATTCCATTTGAGGATCATCAAAGTTAAACGTATACCAGAATGAATCAAACCTTAATGAAATTTGAAAGGAAGGAGTTCCATCTGTACAAATCAGCCTTCAATTGAACCAACACGTGAATCCGAAATGGAACACGCTCACATTCGAAGCGTTTCAAAAACGCAATTGAACAAACAGATAGGTGCCAGACTGGCTGTCGAAGAATTGTACAAGTTGGAGGAAAAATATCAAAGTTGGAAGGAAGTCGGAATTCGAAACCCGATGTCGGTCAGGATTCATTTAAAATTCCATCTGTATAAAAGGCATTAGATTTACACGTCGGAATTATTCATTGACGTTTTCTGTCGGTTTGATAGATGACGATTCTTTGTGGGAGGTCGTTGCGAAACCTGGGGCTGGAATTAATTTTGTGTTGTTTGGTAGTCTCGATGTTTTTTTAGTGATTGGCAACGAACGTAAAAATACCGATCGACAAATTTTATAGGGAAAAACAGTTGAGACTTGCTTATTCGATTTATTTATACAGTGTGATACATTGCGTTTAATTGTATGACAAGTTGTGTTACGATTGTATTTTAGGATTTTTAGTATACTGTACAAATGTTATGGTACGTGATGAAGAGTGATAAACATGGCTTCCTCGACTGGTAGATTGTATGGAAGAATAATTAAAATGAGAGGAGAAAAGCAAATAAAAGAAATAGAAGAATATAGTGGCTTCGATGCGTTGACAACATCTTTACCCCGAAGCAGATGGCGGGAAAGAAAATGGTAGAAGACAAAGAGTTACACATCACTTTCACAAAGCATATGATTCTGACACTGTTAGAGCTTTATAAGGAGACTGATAAAGCAGGGATTGACACATAGTATATAGAATACTCTCTTCGAGGTGTTTATTCCTTTATACGCAAGACAATATATATAATATATATTATTTCTGGTTAGGGAACCTTCATCAGTTGCGCTTCCCACAATTAAATGTCCTCCCCGAACATTTCTTTATGTATTTGATACATTTCGTTAAATTTGAAGACGCGAGATGTAAGTCCGACATCTAGGATTTTCGAGGGAATTTGCACACAGAGGTTCCGAATCTGGAGCCGTTCCGTGTAATTGCTGTTCTCCCTTAACTCCTAGGACAGAAAGTCACGATAAAATTGCATACAAAGGAATGACACCTCGAAGAGAGTATTCAATATCTCTGCCAGGTGAAGTAACCTGAAAATTTTATCGTGACTTTCTGTCCTAGGAGTTAAGGGAGAACAGCAATTAGACGAACGGCTCCAGATTCGGAACCTCTGTGTGCTAATTCTCTCGAAAATCCTAGATGTCGGTCTTACATCTCTCGTCTTCAAATTTAACAAATGTATCAAATACATAAAGAAGTGTTCGAGAGGACATTCAATTCTGGGAAGCGCAACTGATGAAGGTTCCCTAACCAGAAACAATATATATTATATATATTGTCTTGCGTACAAAGGAATGACACCTCGAAGAGAATATTCAATATCTTTGACAGGTGAAGTAACCTGAAAATTTTATCGTGACTTTCTGTCCTAGGAGTTAAGGGAGAACAGCAATTACACGGAACGATTCCAGATTCGGAACCTCTGTGTGCTAATTCTGTCGAAAATCCTAGATGTCGGCCTTACATCTCGCGTCTTCAAATTAACGAAATGTATCAAATACATAACGAAATGTTCGAGAAGACATTCAATTGTGGGAAGCGCAATGATGAAGGTCCCTAACCAGACACAAATATATTTATAGATTGTCTCTTGCGTTACAAAGGGAATGACACCTCGAAGAGAGTATTCAATATCTTGACAGGTGAAAGTAACCAGAAAATTTTATCGTGACATCTGTCTAGGAGTTAAGGGAGAACAGCAATTCACAAAA